>APFE030917740.1:0-13520 GCA_000404065.3 Pinus taeda
GATGATGAAAGTGAGGATGACAATCCTCCCACACCTTCTCAGGATCCTCAACTTCCAAGATGGGTCCGTGCTACTCGGGATGCAGCAGGTGATCTTGTCGGTGATCCTACAGATCAGCGACGTACACGTTCTCATTTTGAAAGAGCCTCTTCTTTACTGGCTCAAGCTCCAGTAAATCATGATCCTGACACTTTTGCAGAAGCTTCAGGCCATCCACATTGGGAAGCAGCTATGAATGAAGAATATCATTCATTGTTGCCAAATGATACATGGGATCTTGTTCCTCTACCAAAGGGACGCAAACTTGTTAGATGTAAATGGGTTTACAGAACCAAGTATGGACCAGATGGGAAAGTTGATAAACATAAAGCTCGTCTTGTTGCTAAGGGATTTTCACAGGTTGAAGGCATTGACTCCACTGAAACCTTCTCCCCTGTTGCCAAAATGAACTCTATCCGCCTTGTTCTTTCCCTTGCTGCCTCTTTAAAATGGGAAGTCCATCAGATGGATGTTAAATCTGCCTTCTTGCATGGGGACTTGCATGAAGAAATCTATATGGAACAACCCATTGGCTTCATCCAAAAAGACTCCAGCCTTGTATGTCGACTTAAGAAATCTCTTTATGGTCTCAAGCAAGCTCCTCGGGCTTGGTATGCCAAAATGGATAGCTTTCTTTTATAATCTGGCTTTTCTCGGTGTTATTCTGACAATACTGTCTACACCAAGAAAGTGGGCAATTCTCTTATCATCCTTGTTCTTTATGTTGATGATCTTATTCTTACTGGTAGTGATCCCAACCTTATAAACCATGTGAAGTCCAGCCTTAAAAAAGAAATTTGAAATGACAGACTTAGGACACTTACACTATTTTCTCGGTCTTCAAGTCTTGCAATCCAAGGAGGGTATTTCCCTTTCCCAGTCCAAGTATGCTTGTGATATTCTTCGTCATTTTCACATGGAAGAATGTAAGCCAGCCCCTTCTCCCTTTCAGTCTGGAGTTAAACTTTCAGTCTCTTGTACTTCTCCTGAAGTTGATGCTACCTTATACCGTCAACTTGTAGGAAAACTCTTGTATTTAACCCATACTCGTCCTGACCTTTCCTTTGCTATTGGCCTTGTTGCCCGTTTTATGCAAAACCCCCGTGAAAGTCACTGGAAAGCAGCTAAAAGAATACTTCGTTATGTTCGAGGTACAGTACAGTTTGGGATTCATTACAGTGCCAAAGCAGCTCCTCTATTAGTTGGTTTCACTGATTCTGATTGGGCTGGTGACCCTGATGATCGGAAGTCTACTGCCGGTTATGTCTTCACTCTTGTTCAGGACCTATTACATGGGCTTGTAAGAAACAGGCTGCCATTTCTCTTTCGTCAGCAGAAGCAGAGTATCGTGGTGTCATGGAAGCTAGTAAGGAAGCCTTGTGGCTTCATCAGATCCTATCAGAATTTCGCTTTGAGCAGCAGCATCCGACTACACTTTGGTGTGATAATCAAAGTGCCATTCAGCTTTGCAAAGATCCAGTACAACATCAGCGTAGAAAACACATTGAACTACACATGCACTTCATCAGAAAGCTCATTCATGACCATGTTCTTGAAGTGCAATATTGTTCAACAGATGATCAGGTTGTAGACATCTTCACAAAGGCTCTCACAGAGGCGAAGTTCACTAAACTTCGATATATGCTTGGAGTTCAGGAAGTTGTCACTAAAGGGGGATAGGCTCTAGTGCCTCCTTCCTTCTCCTATTGTGTCATATTTGTAAATCCTTCAATCCTATCCCAAGTTGTTCTTAAGGGGGGATGTTAGGATATTCCGACACGTAGGAATAGTTAAATATAACTTGGTCTAGTATAGAGTTAGGTATAGAGTTAGGTAAAGTGTGTTTCTTTACCGTTGTACATTTTGTAACTTACAATCCGACGGTCACGATATGTAGTGATCCGACGGTTCATTCTCTCCTCGGTAATACCGACACTTGATCCGTGGCTTGACACCCGATTGGTCCATGAATTCTATTTAAAGCGCATGGAGGGTCATTTGTAGGTTCACCGTGCATAAGAGAAGCTCATTCTTTTATTAATAAATTGCCTATAGTAGCCACGTTGGCGCAGGCCGTGGACTGTTTCCCTCTCTGAGGGTTTTAACCATGTCAAAATACTGGTGTATTGATCTGTGATTTGTTTGTGAGCGGTTTCCTTTTGTTGTTCTGTCTGAGGAACTTACCCTGTAAATTCCTACACCTATGAGGGTTTCTATGAATCCATTCTAACAACCCTACAGACAAACTGGACGGAGAAGGGATTGCAAAACCAATTTATAGTGGATCCGCTGACAGCATCCATGAGTCGAATGGTAGGGGAGAGAGATCCCCTCCTACTAGAATATCGCTGCAAGAGAATCTACACAGCACAGTGCAGCCGAAAACAATGCAGGTCGTGGAAAAGTAACATTAGTCTTGGGAGCTAAATGGCAAGTAGGATTGCGAGGTAAATGTTTTCCGAGGGTAGCTAAGAAACCAATATTTGTCATTCCAAACAATAAACTAGAAGAATATCAAAGATACATGAAGGACCATGCCCTTATATGAAAATTTATTGAGGCTTTGCCAACAAAGAAGAAACTGATCAAATGGATCCAGCAATGATAGCAACCGAAAGGGCACATTGATCTCAAGCTAGGGGTGAAAGGGTTCTTCTTAGTAATCTTCTCTAGCCTCAAATATAATGAGAAGTTTTTCAAGGATGGGCCCTATTTCTTCAACAATGGATGCCTCTTCATTAGGCATTGGGAGGAATGTTATAACCTAGATTGGGAAAAGCTTGTGGCAGCCCCAATCTGGGTTTGGATTTTTAGCCTACCATTGTATTTTTGGGACCCAAAAATCTTGGAAGGGATTGGTAATTCTATTGGAACCTTCGTCAAATTTGCAGACTCTACATGAAAATGTAGGTACACCTCTTATGCCAGAATTTGTGTATACATGAATATCACCGAGCCGCTTCCAGACTATATAGAATTGGAATACCACGATGAGATATGGCAACAACCCCTAGCCTATAAGCATATCCCCTTTAGATGTCGTTGATTCCTTGAGTATGGCCATTTGTACCGAGCTTTCCTGCTTAACCATAATGAGAACCCCACTATGGATAAAAGGGTGGGAGAAACAATGGTAGGCGAAAATGGGGAAGGCTTTGAAGAGGTGTACAAGAGAAAAAGGAACCAGAGAAAGACATGCAACTAGAGAGCAAGTTAAAATGAGAAAGAGAAGTGCACCCTTAATGGTTTGTTGTTCTTCAGAGGGATAAAATAGGGGACGTAATCCCTGACAATACCATGGAGATGGAAAGTTTGCAAAAGAAGGAACCAGAAGGAAATAAGTCAAAGAACAATTAGGCAATAAAAAACCCAAGAAAAAAAATCACAATGCAAATGATAGAGAAAAACCCAATGGGGATCGATAACTCGAAAGAAGACCTTAATGAGGAGGAACAAGTGATGAAACGTTTACTGTAAGAATGGATACACTTGGATGAATGCTTCATCCCATAATATCATAAACAACTTTATAAGGAAACTTTTCAACAATACAAAGCCAAACAGAGCTCAACAATCATAGCCTAACTAGATCATCTAGGCTCTCAAGTCAGTTAAGGACAAGAAATAGGAACCCTAGGAAAATGGGGAAAGAAATGAGGAAGAGGAACACTGAACAAATCCATCTAGATGGTTGGGGAGCTACTAGTAAATTTTGGAAGAGTAGTTCCATTATCAAATGTCTTTCAACAACCCCCCAAATTGTTGAAATGATTATTACATCATGGAACATAAGAGGCATCAATAGTAGAGGAAAATAGAGATACCTTAAATAGAGATTGAAGAAAGATAAACCAAGCATCATGATAATACAAGAAACTAAAATCAATGAAAGAAAGTGAAACAAATTATGGAAAATTTAAACCCTAGTACCAAGTCATGGCCCAAGATGTAAACGATAGCACTGGAGGTTTGGAAATCATATGGAATCCTAAAGAGATTTGGTTTGAATACTGGGTCAACCTTCCAAGAATACTATCAGACAAATTTCAAAACATTGGATCCAAATAATGGGTGCTTCTTACAGGAATTTATGGTCCTTGTATCTAGAGGGAAAGAGGAGCATTTCTTCAAAATCTTACAAACATGAGAAATCTATATTCGAAAGACCTTTGGGTAGTAGGAGGAGACTTTAATATGATTACCTCTCTATCAGAGAAGAAGGAAATAATGAGAAGAATGGATGTGGACATGGAAACTTTTGGAGATATCATTTTAGAATTGTACTTAGTGGACCTCCCAACAATTAATGTAGTACATACTTGGAGTAATAGATGAGGAGGGATCCAGGCCTTCTTAGAAGAATAGAGGAATGGTGGAAAATGAGCAAGCAGCAAGGGAGGAATTTCATACATACTTTCCAACTAAAACTCAAGAATCTAAAGAAGAAACTCACGAAATGGAATAAAGAAGAATTTGGACATATTATGAATGACCAAAACTAGATGAACAAGTGAATGATGGATAAGCAACAACAAATCATATAGGAAGGGAGATCTGAAGAGCTTCTCGAAGAAGATGGAAAACTAATAGACGAGTTGGAGGAAAGAAGAAAATAGGAAGAGATACTATAGAAACAGAAATCAAGCGTAAAATGGTTGTGGGAAGGTGAATGAAACATAATATTTTTTCATAAAGCCACGGTTCAATAATAGAAAACACAACATAATCTAATCCCTGAAAGATGAGGAGGGGAATCGCGGTGTCCAACGTGAAGAAATTGAGGAACTTATGGTAAACCATTTCAAAGACATTCTCTTTGAAATACAAGAGAATAGAACAGAAGCAATAAAAATAATTTCATAGCATATCCCCCATCTGGTAACTGAGGATCAAAACCTAGTCCTGATGAGAGCTACTACATTCGAAGAGGTGGAAGAGATTTTCAATGGTATGAAGAAAAATAAGGCCCCGGGCCTGGATGGGTTCACAATAGAATTCTATCAAGCCACCTGGAAGTTCATGGGACGAGAAATTCTAGACGTTGTAGAGGAATCTTGCCGCAATCAAAAGGTATGCCCCCAGCCTGAATTCCACTTTTATTTCTCTTATTCCTAAAACTTTGAAATCTTAAGATCTGAAAGGATTTCCTCCTATTTCCTTGTGTAATGTTATTTATAAAATCGTTGCTACTCTCTTCGTAAAACAAATAAAACTCTTCTTGTAAAATATCATCTCTCCTGAGAAAACGAGATTTCTAGAAGCTAGGAAAATCCTGGATGGGCTCATAACCTCTCAAGAAGTAGTACACTCTCTCAAGGCAAGAAATCTTCTAGGTATGATGATTAAGCTGGACCTTTCAACGATTTATGACTAGCTAAGTTGGGCCTATCTTAATAGTACCGTCAAAGCTTATGGTTTTTCCCAAAGATGGATAAATTGGATCCTTGCCATGATCTCCTCCCCTACCATCTCAATTATGCTAAATGGGACTCCTACCCCCACTTTTAACCCAGCCTGAAGCCTAATATAGGGAGATCTGTTATACCCTTCTCTGTTCATTATTGTTGCAGAAGGGATGGGTTGTTTTATCTAAAATGAGGTAAGAGAATCTAGGCTTAGGGGCTTTAGGATTTGAGGTAATTATTTAGCCATCACCCACCAACAATTTTTGGATGATAACATGCTCTTATGCCAGGTATCCCTTAGGGAAGCTCAAAGAATAAAATAGATTCTTAGCACCTTTATGGAGGCCTTTGGGACAAAGATAAATAATGAAAAATATTGTATCTTCTTTTTTAACACTCATGGGAATGCCAATACCTATCTTGCTAGGATCTTGGGGTTTAGTACTAGAAACCTCCCGTCTGAAGACTTAGGTATGCCCCTATTTGACAACTCCCTAAAATCATCCTTATGGCAACAGATCCTCCAAAAGCTGCAGGAAAAGCTAAGCTACTAGTCTTTATATTCCTCAACCTAGTTGGTAGGACTGTCCTTCTTAAATCAGTGCTCCAATCGATACCCATTTATCAACTCTCAGGTATGGTAGCCCCTAAAGGGGTGTGCTCCAAAATGGTTGACATATTCAAAAAATTCTTGTGGGGAGGAGCTCAACAGACCCTTATATTTTTAATCAAATAATGGGCACAAAGCGATGGTGGAGAGGGATAGGATGTGGAAAGAAATTATAGAAAAGGAAATATAATATTCCTGAGATAACTAAGGATATTCTACAATATAAAGATCCTCCCAAAGGATCAACAGTGTGGAACTTAGCAGCCCAAAACAGGAACCTCATAAACCAACATGCCTTTTAGGAAATCCATAATGGCAAAACAACAAGATTTTGTCAAGACTCTTGGCAACAAAGACAACTAATGATAGAAAAGAAAGACCTCAAGGTCATATTTCAATATACCATAGATAGGAATATACACCATGTGGAACAATTATGGAAGGAGGACCAAGGAATGGGAAGATGGAGGAGATGGAAAAAGAAGGAAGATTAGTGTTAGGTGATAGACACTGACCAAGGGACAGTGCTAGACAAAGAGCTAAGATCGAGATAATTAATGATCAGGAATGATCTTGATATCCTGAGATGGGGGCACACTACAAAATGAAACTTTACCATAAAAGAAAGATATGACCTCCAAGTAGGACAAGCTCAAGATGGGCAAGACATCATATGGAAAAAAATATGGAAGGGAGGATGGTGGCCTAAGGTATCTCACTTCCTTTGCCTGGTCTGCAAAGGACAAATCCTAACTTGGGATCAACTTGAGAAAACGGGCTTCCAAGGTCCTTCCTTCTGCTGGCTTTGTCACCAAAACAGAGAAGATATGGTGCATAAGCTTAACACATGCCCATTGCTTAACAAAAATGGGGGCAAATGCAAGGAGTTTTTGAAATAATGAATCGAGATAATCACAACATTAAGGAAAAAAATTCCTCCTTTAGTGAAGCCACATATTCTCAAGCCTGGTAGTAAATCAAGCATGGGGGTTGGCCTTAGGATTAAATTTATGGGCCATATGGAAAGAGAGGAGCCACATAGTCTTTAAAAATATATCCTCATGTCAAGAACAAGTGTTGGAAGAAATAGTTCAGAACATCAAGGAAATGATATTAGAAGAGCAGTGACACCAAGAAGATTAGCAATTCCCCCCCAAGAAGCTCAAATTTTACAAAAACTCAATCTATCACCAGAAATGATTGCTCCCACTACTTGGAAAAAAAATTGGAGAAGATCGATATCCCTGGCTCACTTTACTATTCCAGCAGAAGGATTCATAAAAATCAATTTCGATGGGGCATCAAAAGGGAATCTCGAAGTGGCAGGCCTAGGTGGCCTCTTTCATGATACCCAAGCCAACACTAAGCTAATATATGCTCACTCATGCAAGATAGAAAGTAACAATGAGGCAGAATTTGTTGCAGCAAGACAAGGACTTCTAATAGCCATCAAAATATAGTATCGAAACGTAGTGGTTGAAGAAGACTCAAGTCTGGTCACAAACACTCTATAAAATATGAACAATGCCATGAAATGGGACAAATTTAGCCAATTTTTGAGGACAACTCAACTCATCCAAGAGATAGGGGAATTAATACAAAAGTTTGATTATATTATGGTCTGACATGTTAGACAAGAATGGAATAAAGCCATAGATTTTCTTGCTAACTGGGGATGCAATCAAAAAAATGCCCTAATAGAAAAACTATTGTTGGTCCAACCTTGGAATGAGAGATTCAGAACCCTGGTGGAAATTATGGATTACAATCATAGGCAAGGCCAGGAAAACGACCTCAAAGAAACACAAGACCCTGATCGGGGAGCATGCCAGTGGTTGGGACAACCTGCAGAAAGTAATGAAGCGTACCTATGATTTACGTACCACCACCCCCCACACTCTCAAAGAAATGGGTGCGGTGGACCTTGGCATGAGTGCATGCAAGGGTGGTGGGAAAGGTGGCAGGGAATATAGTGGAGGGGTAGGATTTATAGGAGCAAAGGGCAGACAGGTGGGTAATGGTGGTGAGTTTTATTATGGACAAAGGAGCTGGTGCAAGGGAAAGGGAGGGCATCGACATCCTTGGCATCATGCTTGGAGATGGCCTACAATCCCATACAAGTATTTTTCTTGGCTATTCGCCTCCTTTTCAATGATGACCTATTTGGTTTTTTGTTGGGGGGAGAGGGGAAAAATTAGGAATGTTAATCGGGAGGTTGAGAAATGTTTGGGGAAATGGAGGTGACAATTGGTTGCATTGTCTTGGTTCTGTGTCTTTGTAATACACTTGTCGGGTATCACCTCTGGCTTTTGTTGTCTTGACATTATGTTGTTTCGCATTAGGAACCTGGGTACAACACACACAGGGCTGAGTGGGGCTAGCTGAAGGGGTCAGTTACGTAGAGGCTATGAGTCTGATGCTGAGAGAAGTGGGGTTTGAGTTACTATGTTGTATAGGATCTTGGTCCTGATGCCAAAACCATTGCAATTGGTGGGCTACTATGAGAAATTCCTACGGTAAGATAATTGCTAGGGCCCTTGAGGGGGACATCAGATATGAAAATGGCAATGGTGTTGCTCTAATTTACTAGGCAAAGGGGAAAGGGTTTTAAATTCATGGATGGAAACCTATATGTCTGAGGCTAGGCTCACTTGTGTGGCCTTAGCAAGGGACTGCCAACCAGACTGTGTATGGGACGCATTAGGGGTGGAGTTGTAAGATGATAGAAGGGAATTGGAGATCAACCCCTTCTTAGGACTAATTCTCCATCCATTATGGTTGTAGTACTAATAATAAAAGGAAAAGGGAGAAGCATGGGGAGTCAGATTGCACCGATAATTCAATTCAGGGAAGAAACCAATGCCATAGTATGTCAAATTGCTTTTGGTTAACAAATTCTTGCAGTGAATAGGTTTCAGGCATCTTTGACATAGCTCGGCCCGCGAAAGGTCACGAAGGTGGAAGAAGGGGTCTGGATCCTGATGAGCACCAGTATTGCAACAAGGATGCTATAACTGCTAGGCTACCAGCTTTACTTATCAACTCAGGGTTTGTACAAACTTGGAGGTGACAGTGTTATATGCACAAGTAAAAGTGAAGGTCTTGCCTATTGTCACTGTTCTTCTGGTGAGAGACCCTAGGGGTTCCAGGCCACACTTCTATAGAGTTAGAATGAGCTTTATTGTTTGATGGAAGAAGAGCAAATCTACTCTAAGAGAGCTATTCTACTGCAGTAATGAAGAAAAGAATAGGTAATGCTAAATTACACCATATCCTAATTAACCATTTAAACATCTATACTAAGCAGAATTGCTAAATCAATGCTAATCTAATGCTACTATCTAAGTTGTAGAAGTAAAGAGCATCAAACCATACCAAGGTGTAATGAAGCAGTGGTGCATGGGAACCGTTGGATTAGTTGGATCAATGAATAGGATTAATAGAAGATGAGCGGCGAAGATGTTATCGTAGGCGATTACGTTAATAGATGGATGGATCAATCAACGAATAGGATTAATGGAAGATGAATGAGAGGGATCTTATCTTGATGATTTAGTGAATAGATGGATGAACAGGGTTAACAGAATATGAGCGGAGGAGATCTTACTGCGGGAAAAATGTACGAAATGATGGAGTAGGTTTTCGTAGCTGGTAAGCAGTTTCTCGTGTGCCCTTAAGTTGTAAGATGTATTTCTAAATTTCACGTGATTAGCCTAAGTGAGTGACATGTAGCACGAGAAAACCACTTTTCTCGTGTGCTCTTGGGCAGATATTGGCCATGCAAGAATTCACGTGAGATTGCGTCATAGCCATTGGAACATGCGGTATTGATCAATGGTGGAGATCGGCCATCCTATTTGGCGATCAGGTGACGCGATAGCTGTTGGATCAAGGGTGTGACAGATTGATGGCAGATATTTAGAGCGCATAAAGTAGGTGGAAGAACTCACAATAGTCATTGGATCAAGCTAGACAGATTGACGGTGGAGATTTGGAGCACATAAAGTTAAGCGTTGAAATGAATCAGACGGTGATTGGTCAAGTTTGTTGTGGATCGGACAATAAGGAAATCTACGGGTACAATCTGATCAAGGTGTGTTTTATTAGCTTCCGCTTAAGCATTTCTTGCTGAAGGAATTGAGCATATGAGCAAAAAGTGATGGAAAAAGTGACAATGAAATGAACAACGTACTGAATCAAGACAGAAAACTTCATGTAAGAACTTTTGGCTAACGTGTTAATTGAAAGAAGGTAGAAATGGAAGCAAACTAAAACACAACCAATCTACTCTACACTACTGTAATGGAAATGCGGATACTTAAGAAAATGAACAATTAAACCATGAACCTATGCTAGCATACATGTACAATAAAGAGGAGCCTTAGCTATTAGTGTTGGGCCCTAACCCAAGAGCTTTAGCCCTCTGAGTTAACTCAGTTTTTGATCAAAACAAAACTCATTCTTATTATCAAAACAATGGATTACATCAAAAAACTGTCACAAGTCTTACAGCTCAAAAATAGAGTAAAGTTTTACAACCCAAAGTCCGAATCCTACTGAGATCCTAGGCCTCTCTACTTTTAAGTTTGAAGTCTCCAATGAATTCCTAAAAATTAGGTAGGCTCGGCTTCCAAACTCTAGATAAACTGGTGCTTTGACTTCCACTTGCTCGACTACCTTCTAGTCCTCATGATTTGACTGTTTGTACTCTGAGTTGATGGATGAATATTTGAATGAAGGGGTAGTAAATGAGGAGGATTTACCTCCTATAATTCCTCTCCCTTGTCCCATTCGAGTTTTTACCAAGAAATTTGCCAAAGTTCCTTGCTTTTATCCTTTAATCCCGCATTAAATGCACATTATACCACAAAGCAAAATATCCAACTCTAACTCATGTCATAAACAAAATATAATCAAAAGTATGCAATAAGTTGTGAGAACAGTTGGTTTGACTAAGCTAGGATGTGAATTAAGGCCCATATAATTACCTAATGATGAGGCTTTTCAGATCCTAGAAAGGATAAGGACCCGAGCATGTCTCAGCCCTGCACAGGGAGGAAATTGGTAGATCATCTTGTTAGTGAAGCTACTCAGGCATATTGCGAGGGTACGGATGAAGCCATTTGGGATCACTTAGAGGAGTGGGAAGAGGAAATTAAGAATGGTAGTGAGACTTAGGAGGATATGGAAAATTAGAGGACTCTTGTCCCGGATCCTAAGAACACTAGAGGTAGGATAACGTAAGTTAAGAAGACCTTATACCTCTACTCACTAATGAAAAGCCTATTGGGCAAGGCCATGGAATAGATCTCAGTGGGAATGGTGGTTTCTCTACAAGGTATGCTGAGCTACAAACAAGATCTGCAGAAAATTCAATTCCAATTCCATAAGTAAGATATTATGTTGGACAAAATTGAAAGACGTATTCCATGCATCATAGAACTGTTGGAGATTCCTGGCGCAGCTGTTAAGGACCATGCGCCAGTGGCATCAACCTCAGAGGACTAGAAGGGCTATTCAGTTTCCCATGTTTTATTTTGTTTTATATGCGAATAACATTTTCTTTTCATCATGCAAGTATATGTATAGATAGAAATATAGAGTATGGCCATGGAATAGAGACATATGTAACTTGGCTAGAGAGATTAAAACCTTATTGTTTTTGGATGGCTTATAATGCAGATAGGTGACCAACAGACTTGGGTTCCCATTGGGAAAGTTGAGGCCATCTAGCCAATCCATGTGGTGTAAATTTTCCTATTATGTAATAGAAAATTGAAGGTCCTACCAAAATTAAAAAACAAAAAATATTATAGACCCTATAAATAATATTATACCATAGGAATATGACCACTTCGATTAATAAACCCGAGAGGTTGATATTATAATCCTAAGATACTAATAAACCAAAGGTATCAATACTAAAATCCCAAGGCATGATAAACATAAGGGAATAATCTTAAACCAAAGAAACTAATATTATAAACCCAAGGTATATAAACCCTAATATAAATATTATACACCCTAAAATAAGCATAGTTGACCATGGTAGACCATGGTTGACCATGGTTGATTTTCATATTGAGACAATCTTTGTCACAATGTGACGTTGGACCATAGTTGACCATGATTGACCATTTTTTATTTTCATATTGACCATGATTGGCCATGGTTGACCATAGTTCCCATGATTTAACATGGCTGACCATGGTTGATTTTCATATTGAGACAATCTTTGTCACAATGTGATGTTGCACCATGGTTGACCATGGTTGACCATGATTATAAACCCGAGGTATTTATATATAAGCCTCGATTAATATTATAAACACTATGAATAATATTATAACATGAGAATATAAACCCTTAGATTAATAAACCAAAGCATTGATATTATAAACTCATTGTCTAAACCATAAAATAAGCATGGTTGACCATGGTAGATTTTCATATTGACACAGTCTTTGTCACAGTGCAATGTTGGAGCATGGTTAACCATGATTTATTTTCATATTGTGATAATCTTTACCACAATGCAATGTTGGACTATGGTCAACCATGGTTGATTTTTATATTGAGACAATCTTTGTCACAATTCATTGTTGGACCATGGTCGACCATGGTTGATCATGGATGAACATGGTTGTCACAATGTGACGATGGGCCAAGAGACAATCTTTGTTGCAATGTGACTATGACGCACTACAATAATTGGTAAACATTAAGAATAAGTATATGTTGAGCATATTCCCTTGAGAATCAATCTAGGTCATCAATAAAAAAAATAAAAATAAAAAGTCAACAGATCCTCATCCACTTTAAGTTGAAATAAGAAGCCTTCGACAATTAATAAAATTATTAAACTTTAATATTCATTAGTAAACATCAATATTAACATTGACGTATTGTTATTAATATTAAACTTTAATATTAATTTCTTTTCTAAATAAGTTTAATCTATTAACATAAAAGGGGGTTAAATTACAATGTGACCGTAGTCAAAAGCTCTGTCTTGAAGAGAGGAAGAAAAGTCATGATAAGCATATACGACTACCCAGAGATAGGGATCTTAGTCATGAACCAGTAATCAGGTCCCATGCAGGGGAGAAAGTTATGATCTTCATGATATTGCATGATAAACAAAAATTCAAAAATAAACCCAAAATTCCACATAGCCGTTTGAACAAAAAAACTTTCCCAGTTGTATGGGCCGCATGGCAGGTTGACAAGGCAACAGTGAGCATACTATTCATCTGGAGGCTCTTCAACTATATGGCACCATACGAAATCAGGCGGATCCATTGCATGAGTAGATTCAGAACTGGAAGGACCAGGATCAACCAGCACCATCACCACATCCTAAGCACTGCACGCTTGAGCATCCAGAGCCTGCATAAACCCACTGCCCATCCCCAGCTGTAGGTTCAAAGATAAAACATGGATAGACCCCAGGCCCTCCGGGTGAG
>APFE030917743.1:3567-19635 GCA_000404065.3 Pinus taeda
ATTGGTCTGCCAAGATTTAACAGTTTGGACAGACTTCTTTCTCTATTCTACAACAGAAAATTGGAACATGGCATGATCCAGATTAGACTGTTGGACCATCCATCAAAATTTAGTAAACATGAAGGCATGTACACACCTTGCCTTGTCTTGGAAATATGGGATCTTTGTGTCAGCAAAGCAGAGCATATTTGGCATTTGAATTTGCCAATCATGAAATATGAAACCTATTGGTATAGGTATCCAACAAGCGGCATTTGAAGCGGGTTCCCTTTGGAGATGTGCCCTCCCAACCTGCTTTAGTAGGAACCTGCTTCACATTCATCAATTTCAGAATAGCAGCATCCGACTTGGGTTCTTTGGAGACGTGCCCTCCCACCCTAAGCTATGTAGGCACCTGCTATTTCATCAACAACCAACATCACAGTTATGGGTCAACCACCCAAAATCCTTGTCATCGAAGTCCATTTGCTAGGCCACACACTGTTAGTATCACAGTTGATCATAAGCATTACAAGGTATCTCTATCCTTGGATATTTGTTTTTGATGGTTATGGGTCATCCACAAACCCACACTTCATCGAAGTCCATTTTCTAGGCCACACACTGTTAGTATCGTTGTTGGTCACAAGCATTACAAGGTATCTATATCCTCGGATCTTCGTTTTTCATGATTATGGGTCATCCACAAACCCACACTTTATCGAAGTCCATTTGCTAGGCCATACACTATCAGTTGCATAGTTGGTCACAAGCATTATAGGGTATCTCTATCCTCATATCTGTGTTCATCATGGTTATGAGTTAACCATGCGAAACCCTTCTGTTTAGTGGCTCTTCATATTTAGCAAAGGCTTCTCAGGAGGAACTTCATGCAATGGGGACCATTTTTTCTTTAGGAGGGAGGAATGACCCGAATGGAAAATTGCATCCACCCATGGTATTCATCCACCCATAGTATTCATTCCCCCATGGAATTTACCCATCGTATTGTAAGTGGCATCTACCCATGGTATTCATCCATCCATGGTATTTATCCACCCATTGAATTTACCCATGATATTGTAAAGTGGCATCCACCCATGGTATTCATTCACCCATGTTATTTTCCGATGGTATTGTAGCTGCCATCAGCTCTTGGTATTCATCCTCCCATGGTACTTATCCATTCATGGAATTTACCCATGGTATTTTAAGTGACATCCACCCATGGTATTCATTAACCCATGGTATTTACCCACTCATAAAATTTACCTGTGGTATTGTGACCAAAAAAGGCTATAAGTAACAAGTTGCATTTTCTAAAAGGACAAAAGGTCCACCATAATGTAGCATTTACAGTTATTATCTGTTTTAATAAAAAAAATTTCTTTATGGTTTTGTTATTGTGTGTTCTCCTCTTTTCTTCTCGCATTTGAATTTTTCAGATCTTGGGGGCCTCCCCCCAAGATCCAAATTCGAGTATCCAAAGGGAAATAGTGGGTTAGGTCTACACTGACGTCCAAACTAGGGTCTTGAAACCCTAGCGAGGATGGCTCCTCTGGCACTGAAAATAGTTCATAATTCAAATTAGGTGACATCACTAATGAAAAGGGAGGAAAACCTTATGAGACTGCCAATACTGTTTCCAAGTTGGAAGGGAGGAAAAAATCCCTACGTTTGGTGTGCCAGGTTTCACCATGGTCTCCAGATCGAGTGCATAAGTTGGCATCTTAGTCCAAATGAAGATATTATCATATAGGTCGATGGAATAATCCACCTCATCCTCCATTCCACCCTTTCTCCACACCTGTTACAACCATAAACCATTAGCAACATCTAAGGAATGAATTGTATTGCAAACCATACATCATTTTCCGTCTAACAACCACCGACTTCTGGATTAGATACTATCAGTGTCACCTCCCTCTGACACTTTTACCAACCCTTGAATGAAACCACGATATGACAAATACTGCATAAGGCATCTCTTAAACCACAAACCCCTATATCCATGGTTGCACATATATGTCTCCACTTTGCGAGGTTATCAACTTCACTATTTTATTTGTTTATTAAATTTTATTTCAGGAATTGGATGTTATTTTACTTTTTTAATGTATTTAATGACTATTAAAATTTCTGCAATGGCAAAGGGTAATTTTTTTTTTTTAAATAGTAAATTTGAGATGTAAGTATTTAAGTTATTCATCATAAATCTTTCATTGGTTAAATTACAAGTTTACATATAAAGAAAGCCAATGAACACTATCTCAAATCTAAGCATTTGCGGAATCCTTTTGAAATTGTGTTCCATCAGTGTGATTGGTGTTTTTCTTATCATATATACTTTTCTTCACTTTTAAGAGATAAACACAGAGACATGTACGAAAACACGATGTTTTCCTAGTTTCAGTAATAAATCAAACGAATTGTTATTCCTAATTATGCTAATAACTCCCTTTTCATGTGGTCATTCTTTCTTGTTATTTTCTTTTGCATAATGTTCACCAACTTGCGCTAACTTGTAATAGACATAAAATAAGAGGTAAAAAAACAAACGACCTTCACCAATTTTTCAATGTACAAGTGAAGTAGAAATTCCAAATCTATACTAGATGGATAGATGCATGGAGGGGAGATGAATATGGCCATGCAGAGACAAACTTTTGTTATGTCCTTCCTATTTAATTTTAAAAACATTCAAATTTATTGTTAAATTTAAAACTTTTCCTATATATAGATACATGGATAATATTTCCTATTTAAGTTTCAATCTCATATTTGATATGGGGTGTTGAACCATGAAGTACACAATGGACAAATACATGTGGGAGAGGTGGGAGAGCATGAATGTTATGTTGCTAGAAGGTTGGAGGCAGTGGATGTAGGTCATAATTTCATGGTATCTATCTTGTATGGGATAGTAAATATTAAGCACCATGCTCAGAATTAATGATTGTTTTAATTGGTTTAATGTATTTTCATCTTATGCATTAGATGAGAATAAAATGATATTAAATGAACAAGATGAAAAGCACTAAGCCAATAATTGACTTAGTGCATGATGCTTAATACTTATCGTTTTTAAAGTGTGAGCCTGTTACTCCTCATTGAAATACCTTTTAATTTCCATTCCTTAATTTTCGTCCAAATTTTAGTTTTGAGAGAATGAGCATGTTAATATTTAGACAAATGTAATGCCATACTGCTCAAATTAAGACACTTAAATATGGAACTAACACTTAAGGAATGTAAATAACAAACAATTCCAAATTAATTAAGGAATGCAAATAACAAACAATTCCAAATTAATTTAGTTGAGAGGCTCATTCTATAATCTAGTATGAGGATGATGTGTAATTTCGTTGGTGCGCAACTTGGAGTTGACACTTGTCCTTTAAAAAAATACTTTAAATAGAAAAATATTCTCGGTTATAATAAAAACTTAAATGATTTTACATATTTGGTTAGTTTTAATTAAAACCATTAAAGTAATTTAAAAAAACAACTTATATTTCTCTTAGAGAGATGGAGAATGTGTGTTAATGTTGACCTTAGTAAAATATTTTAATGCTCAGAAGGAAAAACTAATTAAAGGTAAAATAATTGAGGTGTAGACTAGTCGGTTTGTGTGTGGTTTAGTCCCAAGCCCTCTTAATCACTCATTTATCAAGTCAAAAATGCAATTTGAACAATGAAAAATTACACATGGTCTATATAGAGAGAAACATAAAACCACTATAGATCCATTTTAATCATTGATTTCTCTACATTCTAAAAGACAATTCTAAATTAATTTAATATTGAATATGTTTTTTTTATTACATTAAAATTATGAGTAACAACATGATCATTGTGTTATATTTTTTCTTCCAAAAACATGTTAATATTTTTAATACAAAATTTATACTTACAAAATTTTCATTAACTATTTAATGGAATCTTATTTTAATAATGACTCTACACTAAAATTAGCACACATTCATCTTATCATCCTACAAATCTTTGGCTAAATGACTTCTAATATTAATAAATTTTATATATTAGTTGAAAGGGACGATTTGAGTTAACACCACTCGAGTCAACAAGAAAAGGAAAATCCAACTCACCTCCTTAATGCTTTTAGTTGGTTTCCCATCAAACTGAACAACAACATCTCCATATTATTATTTAATTAATATAAATGTGTTTATGTAATCAAAATAAAATTTTTATTTTAAAATAATCTATATTATGATTTAATTAATATAGTGTATTTTTTTAATTTTTTAATTTCAATATGATTATCTTTTAATCATTTTTTTTTTTTTTTTTTTTTATATGAATTTTTTTTTTTTTTCAGAATAGGAGAAAAACAACATATATTTTTTGGAAGATCCTTTTATAAGTTAATTTTTTTTTATCATTAGAAATAATGATTATTGATTAAGATATTTTTTTAGTGGTTCACAACGATAATCATAGAATACAATTTATAATATTAAGTGGAAAGAGACTATATTGAAACAAAGCATATTGAAAACAATTTTATAAATAGTTTGAACAAGTTCATTTTCTTATTATCATCATAATTTTTTATTTTTATTTAAGTTTTTAAAAATAATTGTTATCAAATAGAATTTATAGTAAGCTAAAAAGTATGTATTAATTTTGGTATTTATGTATAGTTAATGGTTTAGGATTTGTTTTTTATTAGCTTATTTTATAAATAAAATTGACATGCTTTTTTTTTGTTATATAGAGATTTAATATAGTTATAAAATTCTATAATGATTTAATTTTGACAAGTGGTCAAGGGCTAATTCATGTATGATGATAGTTTAGACCATCATTTCCAAAGTTTTATTGCCAATTTAATAGTGGCCTATAACTTGTATTTCAATATTACTAGTTATTTTACACATTAATATTACAATTGGTGGTCATCATCATACTTTGGACCAACACAAGTGGGATACTCAATAGTACATTCCTAAATTGACATTTCATTTATTAAACACTCGAATATTATATGCATTGTAAATATGTATATTGATTCGTTAAATATTTTTTGTTTTATTCTTGGCAATAATGCATTTATTCTAGACTTAAGGAACCCTCAATCTTGTGTATTTGGATTTGTATTCCTAATGTTCATCAACACTTTGTGGAAGCAAAGATAGCGTGCTCAATTTACCTTGTTGTTGGTCGATTGTTGCAAGGTTTACAATATTGATGAATGTTGTCTACAAATTCTTGTGCCTTTTATTGATCTCATTATGATGGGTTGTCTATGATTCGTGGTAGTTTTCCTATATCTTTGAAAAAAATTATATAGTGGCAACTAAATATGAAATTGATATTTTATGAGAAAGGCTCACACAAATGGCTCTCAATTAACACAAAAATTTCAATCCCTATGCTCCTAATCCCATTAATGAAAGTGTAATGAATATGCTTGCTTTCTTCTTGGAATACTTCCAATGATTCTCCTTGTAAAGGATGTAATGTTTCATTTATAGGAACCTTAAGGGATCCATATATAGTAGTTGCTTCTATGTTGAAAGCTACAACTCCTATCAAGGCAAGGAGTAGTATTGTTTTGCATCCTTTGATTTCTTGAGTAAATAATGTAGCTCATAAGTTAGGATTTTCCAATGTCTATTATTCTTTGGATGATCATATTTAGGAGTTGTTTTTTTTTCCTTGTTGATAATATTATAGGAGTATGTCATGTAATTAGTCTACCTTTGACCCCTTCGATCTATTCAATTCAAATATGTATAAGTTGTAAATAAGTTATTATGATGATGGGAGTCAAACCGTATGAGCTTAAATAAATGAACCTGTGTGTAATTCATATAAATATTTCATGTCAATTCCTAGTGTATAGCTCAAGCCCAAGGCCTAACCCATGAGTGGCTAGGAATCGAATTCAGCGAAACATGTTTTTCTATGTACCATGTGGTAGTGCATACCACGATGTACTCAAGCTATGTAAATATTATTTCAAAATGTAATATAACTTGGTCCAACATTGCTATGGAGACAACATGAAAAGGGTTATGGTTTCATTAGCGGGGAAGAGGAAAAGAGGCCCAAGGGAAGGGGTATACAACAATAAGCATTAATCACCATGCACACGCCTGATGATAGTGTTTTTTTTTTTTTTACTACATTGTGGCCTATCGATCTCATCCAATCCAATCATTTTTTATTCTCATTTAGTTGCATTGCTAACCTACAAAAAATAAACTTAAAATGTATCGATGACCCTCAATTCCTTCTTAATCATGACATTGAGTGGTGCCTCTATTGATTATTCATGGACCATCCAAAAACATAATCTCCTATATTTGATAAATGTAACCATTTAGATTCACGTAAACACTCATTTTCCCATGTTGAGGGTATCCTACTTATTCCAATGGCATTCGTAACACAATAGTGTAAACATTATACTTTTTGAATTTTTCCTAGCTACCTTTTTTTGATAGCTTTTACCCAAAATTTGGCTAGAAATTTAAAAGAATTAGTGGTTTCGCAAATGTGAGTTGTTGAGATTGCACAAGTGAGGTGTGATATGTTTTTTCAAGGTATTGAATCTGTTAACGAATTCAAAAATGAAATTTAAGCAATGGAAATTAAAACCTAACCAACCACTACTTAGTCAAATTTCGATGATGTACTATAAAAGGTTTAAAAAGTAGAATGTTTAGAATTGTTCATTTCTAAAGGGCATATTCTTCTCCAAGTTTTCATCATTTTCTAATGCCATATGGAACATTTCCATCTATGTTTGTTAATACTTGGTGGAAGCAAAGATAGTACGCTCAATTTATCTTGTTGTTAGTAGATTGTTTGCGAGTTTACAACATTGATGAATGTTGTCTACAAATGATTACTTGTATTGATCTAACTATGATGGTTTGTCTATGATTGGTGGTAGTTCACCTATTTATTTGAAAAAAATATAGAGTGAAAACTAAATATGAAATTTATATTTTATGAAAAAGGCTCACACAGACGACTCTCAACTTACACAAAATTTCAATCCTTATATTGCTAATCCCATTAATGAAAATGTAATGAATATGTTTGGTTTCTTCTTGGAATACTAATTCTCCTTGTAAAGGATGTACAATGTTTCCTTTATTGGAATATTAAGGGATGCATGTTATGAAACCAACTCGCAAAAAGATAGAAATGACAAATCAACGACTTCAAAATCAGCCTCTTCAAGGGGGCAACCTCCTTTACATTACACAAATGAACAATTCTTGGATGATACAAATGACAATACCTCCTTTCTATATATAGGAGTCTAAGTGGTCCCAATATAATCAGAGCCTACATAACAATAATATTGTAGGGGCACAACAATAACAATAGTGGGCTTCTATGGGGCACAATAATAACAACATGGGGACTACATGGGCACAACAATACCATAAGGGGGTTGCACTAATAACAATACGGGGCTACACTAGTAGTATAGGTACCTAACAATGCATATATAGTAGTTTCTTCTATGTTGAAAGCTACAACTCCTATCAAGGCAAGGAGTAGTATTGGTATGCGTCCCATTGGGTACTTGAGCAAGTAATGTAGCTCATACATAAGGATTTTCCAATGTCTATTATTCTTGGATGATATCTCTAGGTGTCGTTCTTTTCTCCTTGTTTATCATATTATAGGAGTATCTCAATGCTTATACTCTAGCTTTGGCCCCTTGGATCTATTTAATTAAATTATGTATAAATTGTAAATAAGTCATTATGATGAGGGTCAAAGCATATGATCTTAAATAAATGAACATATGTGAAAGTCATGTAAATATTTCATGTGAATTCCTAGTGTATAGCACAAGGCCAAGTCCCAACTCGTGAGTGGTTAGGAATCTAATTGTGCTAAATAGGTTTTCTATGTACCATGTGGTTGTACCTTCCAAGATTTACTCAATATATGTAAATATTATTTCAAAATGTAATATAACATGGTCCAATGTGGCTATGAAGAGGACATGAGGGTTATGGGGAAAACTAGTCGGGAAGAGGAAAGGAGGCCCAAGGGCAGGGGTTTATAGCAACATGAGCATCAAGCACCATGCATATGCCTGAGGATACTGTTTTATGTGATTTCATTAACTATGGCCTATTGATCTCATCCAATCTAGTGATTTTCAATTCTCATTAAGTTGTATTGCTAACCCAAAAAAAATTACCTTAAAATATATTGATGACCCTCAATTCCTTCTTAATTGTGACATTTAGTGAAGCCTCTATTGATTATTCACGGACCATCCAAAAAATTTACCTCTTATCTTTGATAATTGTAACCATTTGGATTCACGTAGGAAATCCTTTTCCCATGTTGAGGGTATCCTACTTACGCCAAAGGAAGTTGTAAAGAAATAGTCTAAACATTATATTTACTGAATTTTTCCTCAAGACTTTTTTCTGATCACTTTTACCCAAAACCCAACTAGAAATTTAATCGAATTGTTGGTTTTTTTGTAATGACGGAGAAAATTCCTCGCTACAAAGGGAATAGTGCCCAAGACATCTACAAGATTTATAAAATATAATAAAATATAGGGTCGAAGAAATATACCATGAGAATAACAATGAATGATCTAATTCTAAAACCTATCTTTACAACTGGATTGGCCAAGATAAGTGAGGGTTGCAGTGCTTAGGGTGTCAATAGATTATTAGAAGCAGATGGAGAAAACAAGGCTTAATCGCTAAGGCACTTAAGAATCTCAACCTTTGTCCTTGTATAGTAAATGATGCAAAGAACAAGAAACATGGATGAATGCTTGGTATGGTGGAGTTCCCATTAAGGGATTCAAACCAAAAATATGAGTGCCATTAATTCCAAGAAAATTCATAAAATTGATTTGAATCAACCTGCTGCATTGTTACACTCATATTAGTGGAATAAAAACAATAATGAATGATAAAAACATAAGAAGAAAATATTTTTGCAATTACCCCAATAATTGGAAGCAAAATTGGTATTTATTTTTAAGTTTAAGAGCGATGCTTTCATTACATATCATCATTAGCTTCACACTCCAAACCCCTACTTTTTACTCATTTCTGATCTTTTGCTTCTCCCCCTGCAACCGATTGTCTCAATCAGTTTCAAAAACGGATTCTTGAAACAATTATAAAAATTATTTTTTTGAAGTGTTTGGAAATAATAAAATTACAAGAAATATTAATTTAATATCATATATATTAAATATAACCCCTTGTTAAAGATAAAACTTCGGCCCTTTTAAAAACAAATCAATACAAACATATATCGGGCATTCTAATTAAAACAAAAATATTAAATCAATGCATGTCTGATCTTTGTCAAACGCCATGTGGAGATGAGCTAGATGTATGGAGACCTTGGTGGCAGTGGAAAACTATGTGTGAGTCCCAGATTCGTTGTGTGTATATCATCAAAAGTCTTAGTGGTTTTATAAAATCAAAAACCATTTTTCACCACCGTCCTTCGTGGTTTTGGAAAAATGAGGTAGGGATGGTGCAATAAATCTGGACCGTCCATTAATCGTATTGTTGGTTTTGCAATACCATTTTGCGAAACCTTGAGTCTTGTTAAACTTTGGATATGTAGACCCATCAAAATTTGGTCATCTGGAAAAGGAATATAATAAACATTGATTTCTTTTGGTACTCACACAAAAGTTAACTAATTTTTGTCAACTCATGATGCTTCAAACTCTTCATCCAAGCAACATCCACCAAATCATTATGATTTTTCAACTGAGCCCATGTTGGTCAATACTAGATTTCAGAGTTTTGGAATCTCCTTTAAAACCAAAACATGAACATCTTGAAGTTGAGATAAATTCACTAGAAAAACATTATCATCACTAAGTTGAGTGCCAACATGGTCACCTATCTCAAACTCCTCATAAAAATGCAACAAATTCATTAGTTGTGCATAGAGCTTCTCTTTTCACTGCTAACCGTTTGGTTAAAACCTAAGGTATGATCTATAGTTGGTGAAACATTACAGATACATGAATCAAGATAAGCATTGATAGTACCAAGCTTCCACACAAAGAATGTATGGTCCTTTAAAATATTAGTGACCTTCAAGATTGACTCAAATACGGAAAAAGTAGAAGTGACAATCTCTGTCTGACCCACTTAGCTCTTTCTCAAGTAGGATTCATGCCCAAAATAAGGAAACTTTCAATCATAGGGTTCCAGTTTATAGAATGGCCTAGAAAATGTTGCAAGTAAAACTTTTACCACTTATAGGATGCATGTCTCCATCGTGTTCAATAGTTATAAGAGACTCAAACTGTTGTTCAGTTGCGAGAAAAGTACCACGTGCACTTGTCTTTTTCTTCATAAGTGTCGAAGCTTGAGAATCTCACTGGTCCCATGCATCCTTCTGTTTATCCAGCTAGGCTTGACTTGCAAGCTCTCTACTTCTCCCCAAGAAAGGTTTCCCTACACTTTTCGATAGCCATTTTAGGTGACACTTTCCATTTAGTGATTTCTTCAACATTTGCATAGTAGGATATCTCAAGTTCTAATAAAGAAGCCCTTTGCATTTCAATGTTAACCAATTGTTCATGTGCCACATCAGCAACTCCTCTTTTTTGTGAAAGTGAACCAAATGCCTCCATAATTGCAGGGTTGAGGGAAATAATTGATCTTATTAATTCTATAATTACACATCCAACTAGGTGACGCACTAGTCTACGAATTTTAGTTAAGTAACCTTGAAAGCTCAAATTCATATCTTCATCTACATAAGCCATTATATCCCACCATCCTAAACCATGTCAGATTGAATTTTGTCTACTCATTCGTTGAACTAAATTCACAATTCCTAAAATAAGCATACATTTTCCAACTTGCTCCTCCAAATTAGCTAAACACCATTTCAAATTTTGGTATCCTTTATATTCTCCCGAACCTACCGTAATTCACTCTATCAAATAATTACAAGTATTAAATATCTCGCCTTTCATCTTGTTGTATAGAGCAACTTTTGTAGAACAGTTAATACCTTGACCTTCCTTGACTACAAAATTGCACTAGTTACATGCATATTTGTTTTGAAAACAAATATCCCACATCTATGAGGCAACAATGTACCCTTTACATTTACCATCATACACAATGCCTTCCAATGCGTTGTGCACATATAATGTTACTTCCACTTGGCCTTGGGCTCCTGCCTTGGTGTATTCTATGGGCTATGGTTGTAGATTGGTGGACTTTGGTTGGAGATTGGGATAAAACCCAATAATATTAATAAAATTAAAATCTCAACAAAAAATTAAAAAGGAATTTGTCAACAACTACTATATTGGGTGTAACATTAGAGATAACAATAGTACCCCCTCTTTAAATTGAAGGAGGGGTCTGCACACAAGATGTATTAGTAGCCATACTTACCCCACTAGCATTGGCAATCAGAAAAAAAGGAGAGTGAATAGGGCTTTCTATCCTGTGAGTCAGGGTACCCATGTATGATTGTTGTAAGGAAGATAAGAAGGAAGATGTGTCAAAGGAGTCACAGGAGACTCAAGGATGTCCTCAATATCAATCTCGTCTCCTAATTGGAAGAGCACCCTAGCAAGGACCAGAGTGTTTCTGTCCAAATTATGAACTGAACTAGGTTCACCCTATGGAATGAGATCCCCTAAAGTAGGATTAATCTCCAATGTGTTAGCTTCTATTGGTTGAAAATCACCAGGAAAACTACTCCTACACCTTTTATATGAAGGCTTGACATTTGCAGGTGAAATCCCATGAAGCCTCCTAGACCAACGAACTTGTCCATCAGCCACTTTTAAATATTAAGAGGAATTTTAAAGACTCAAAAAATAAAAACTTATGGCATTCTAGGGGCAAAGAGAAATCACTAAAATTCCCTAAAGATACAACCAAATAAGTAGCTTCTAAGTTTTTTTGGTGATTAGGACCAGGTACCAAAATACAAGGAAGAGAAGATAAGGACCTTCTGAAGATAATTTAGGATAATTATGGCCCAAGCCAACTAATGAAGGTATCAGAAATAATTACGTTGACCTCTAAACAATAGCCTTTGCCGAAGTAATTACTCAAGCTTCGCAAGGCACCCTTCAAAAGTACTATGAAAGTGATGCAACATCTATCTCATGTATCATAGGCATCCGCCCTGTAGTCACATGTGTTGTCCCTAGGATAGGCAACTAAGGTCACTAGTTCGTGCTCAGAAGATGGGTGGAACAGTCGTGGGTGCGAGATCCAACAAGTAGGAGAGGGGGTGTCTCTCTTTCCTTGTCTTCACTCGTCCTCGTGCTTAACTCATGTGTTATAAGATCTTTCCCCGATGGTTTAACGAGATTGGATTTTCACTCTTTAATCAACTTCTATGTTTTAGTTTAGAGTGGCCTTGGAGAGTTTACTCCCCACACACCTATTCCAAGGCCCTAAATTCACTAGAATAATTGACGTATCTATGAAAAAAAGAAAATCTAGTTCATTTTAGATTAAGCGCTTGATTTTATTGGTTGTTATTTATGTCACAGATAGCGGAAGTGAAACTGGTGATGTTCTGACTTAAAATAAACCAATAGAAAACTAGGTTACATGCAACTGAAACATCTTTTTCTTCAAAGAAAATTGATCTCTATAAGGTTCTACGAGGAATCTATAAAAGCAAAAACTCTTTTCTTTTTTTTCTTTTAAACACACATACACATTCAACATCTACCAAAATAAACTATGGTTCCAACAATGACAACTACCTTAATGCATACTAGAGATTCCTAAATGCAAGATTCTATGGAATTCTCTAAACAAACAAATGTGTTCTTTCAAAGACCTAAAGCCAAAATTTGACCAAACAAGGAGAAAGAAATATCCAAGAAAAGGTCTCCCAAGCAAAGAAAATTTCAACCTCAAATGAAGATTCACACATTTTTTGGTAAGCTAAAAAAATTAGAAACCAAAAACCAAAGAAAAACAAAAAAATAGAAAGATTTCAGAGAACCAAAATACTTCACTAAACCAAAATTGCAAAGACCTTTCCCAAATAACCAAAAAGAAAGAAAATGAGACAACTTCAAGAATGCAAAGTGAAGTAATAAAAATATTGGATTATAGGAAAGTTGAGAACCAAGTCATTCTTCCAGAAGCATAGAACAGTTAGACACTTCACCAAGAAGGTCTAAAACCCAATATTAAAATACAAAAATTTTAAAAATTTCAAACCCTAGGTCGAAAAAATATTTTTGCAAAAAGAGACAATTAAACTGACACTAGCAAGAAACAAGACCATTCCAGACTGCAAATGACCTTAAGGAAGCAGAAAAACTAGGCTACATCCTTGACTGGAGGAAAAATTTGAAAAAAAAAATTTGTCCAAATATACATGATTGTTTGATAACAGATCTACATGTACAGGTGACTGTTTATGAAGAAACTAGTGTATACATGGGTTTCTTTGGTAGAAACTGCATGTGTACACTTTTGTATACAAGAAAATAAGCGTAGATGCAGAAAAATAGCGAAAAATAAAAAATACAGACCTGACCCAAAAGATCAAATAGATTTCCCAGACTACAAATGAGTCAACAATACTGGAAAAATCAAGAAACAAGAAAGAAAAGCCTAAATCAAGGAAAAGACAACCCTTTGAGGATACATCTCAAACAAGTCTAAACAAAGAGTGATCCATCTTGAAACAAGCAAGAGGAAAATTTTGGAAAACAAGGAGGAGATGTGGCATCTCAAGAGAATAATGCTCTAGCTTAAGAGTGGGGACAAAAACACCGATTTTTTTCAACAATATGCAAAGGGCATGAAAGTTCAAAATACTATCTGAGAACCGGAAAACCAAGAATTTGGTAGAGCACCTAAACATAGAATCTGGAGTTCTACCAGTGTGTCGCCAAGTGTTGACGCTCCATCAAACACCCTGATTTTCCTACATTTGAATTTTGGAGCCTAAATAGGATCTTTTGATCTGTCATTCCATGGTCCCTTCATGGTCAATTGATTTTTTATTCTTCTTCTCATATTCTAAGTATCAAAATCACTTTCTCATACATGCTCATTCCTCGAATAATTTACAAATGAACGTATTTTTACGCAATCTTAGATAGGTATTGCACAACTCCTTAACGTAAGTCTTGCATAATTACTATTGATAGTGACTATGCAATAGTGTACTGTGCAACATATGTTGATGATCAGTGTGCACTCTCCATTGAAAGTCTCTCTCACTTTGGCTGCAATTGTACTACTATTCCAATGAGTATTCTCAACTATAGCTTTCACTTTCGTGGATGTCCTTTTTTCTTACTTTCATTTAAAAAAATGTTTCTGTCACGTTATCTTCACTTTTGCATGTGTCAGTTTCATTTTCTTTAACTTTTGCATTTGTCACTTTCATTTTCTTCAACTTTTGTAAGGGTCTTTTTCACTTTTTCTTGTTGTTGCAAGTGTCACTTTTAACTTTTGACTTCATGTATGCATCCCACCTTCGCACATCACTAGAGGCACTTCTAGAGCACTATTCCACAATAGATGGTCCTATATATCATGAGAATATGTGATAGCTAGATTCTTGTAGCTTAGTGCACTTTCTGGTGCCAATCGACACTTGTGTCGCAACTTGTATTCTAAGTGTCGCAATGCTACATTTTAACTATCACACTTAGAAATAAGTGTTGTTTTTCTATCATGTCAAGGTATGATCATTCATTTTGAATCTTGTGTGTTTCCCTAGCTTGTATTGATGGAATTCATGTGTGTGATCTTCATTTGAGTCTCATTAGAATGGGTTTCTTTCTCTCACTCTACTCGGCCCACACTCAGCCATTATAAATCTCTTCTTGGTCCTCTTGCCCAATGCAAGTTATGAAGGGTTTAATATTTCACCAAGTGATTAGAACTCCCTATCCATGAGCTTCATTGATGAAACCTTTTCCTATGAACTTGAGCACTAGATATTTTCTCAGGTCATCTCCTTTCATTGTGCATTAAGAACCTTCAAAGCATAGTCACTAACCCTTGTTTCTTATACTGACACACTTCACTGAGCTCTAATCAGTTATGCCTTGTATAAAACATGGAGAATTTCTAGTTGATAGCAAGGACTTCTCCATCTCCTTTCAATGATAAACTGCACAATACATAGGCTCCCTCTCCTTCACAATGTAGTGAGAATCCTCCTAGCAAAGTCACTTGACTTTTTGTTGCTTTCCTTAGCTAACTACACAACTCTCTCTCTTATAGTGAGCCTCCCTCATCTTAGTTCACATTTCTAGTGGACAATGAGTCCACCTCTGATCTACTGCAACCCTTAATTACACTAGCATGGAAGCCTAACCCTCAAGAACTACACATTGCGTAGGTACAATGCCTAATCTTACCTTCTCTACTGAATGAAACCCATCACTGCACCATGCCTTGTTATAACTTGTCCCCCTCAATGAATTAACTAGTTCTAGTGCAGAGTGAGGTCCTCCCATAGCCATTGGGAATCTAAACTATGCTATCATGGTCTCCTTCTTCCTTGAGCCCTGAGCACTGTGTCGTTTCACTCAAAAGGCTCATCAACCTTGTCCCTTGCACTTTCTCACTATGTTGGAACCTAAAGAGACCCTCCTTATAGCACATTGTGCATTCCTAGTGAGCAATGGTGTCCTCCCTCAACCACAACTAATCTCAATTGTGAAATTCTCAACAAGTCTTTTTTTCTTAGCCCTCACACAGGCTCATCACAATCAACTTCCTCCATGAGTAAAGTAGGGGTAGAATAGATTATTTCCAAACTGGTCTTTCCTTTTCATGAGTGAACTTAATTGGTTGGTGTACCACCTGAACAGGGAAAGGTGGTGTTCAAGGAAGAAACCTCTTAGACTTTGAAAACATAGCCTTGGATTATCTAGCTTGTCATATGAGAGAAGATCATTATTTGGAGAAGCACGAAGTGACTTAATGCTCAACTATTTGTTGGCATTATGGTTCTGGTATGATTTCAGATGTTGTACTTGATGGCAAACACCCATGGCATGGCTCTCATTTTGATGAAAATAAAGAAGTATGCAGGAGAACAGTTCAGAAGGTGCGTACC
>APFE030917744.1:14216-36516 GCA_000404065.3 Pinus taeda
TCGCCTCCTAGATTTTTGGAAAATGACGCTTCCGCGCTCCGCGCTTCCGCTTCGCTCCCGCTTCGTGCAACATTGATATGGAAGAATCAAGATGCAAAGCACCATGAACTACAACTCTCTTCTCTGTTGTCCAAATGAAAGTTCATTCCTCCTAATACAGTGAATAAGGCTGCAAGTAGACCAGTTCCTGTCATCTGCAAAAGAAAAACAATCTGGAAAAGTACCCAGAAAAAAGCTGATAAAGCTCCAAAGCCCCATCCCCATCCATCCTATTAGGTTCACCTGTGGTATATTAAAGTAGTTCTCCCTTGCATCCACATTCTAATGTGTTGAAAGGGCCATTAACATCCCCAAATGAAGAAATTGTTGCCAAAAAATCATGTCCTCTTTGATTGTGAACATCCTGATAAAGTGATTCTTAACTCCACCTTCTAATCATTAAGAGGAAGCAATTTGAGAGCAGATGGTTTGGCTATTTGCCTACTATTTTCTTGTTTATCAGCGACCATCAGGTTAGGTCCATAACAAATATTCAAGTATACTATGGTGTCTAAAGTCAGCCCTTGATTTTTGTATATGGAAGTTTGAAACTTAAATTGTATATGGAAGATATATTCTGTTTAGGGCTACATGTTAACCCCTTTTTTGTATAAAAATTGTGGAGGATGATATCTTAATATTAACCTGTCATCTTCAGAAATGGTCTTTTGAGTTCCTAAAGTAACTGAGGGATCAGTTAAATGTCTTCTTCCTCTCGTTGTGATTGGAAATAAGTGTTGGTATTATAAGGCCTTTTACTTTGTTTTTTGGACTAATATATTTTAGTATTTTATGTTCACTAGAAATCAAATTTGAATACTTTGCTTGCAGTTTTGAAGTGGATCTGTTAGTACTAAATCCTTTTTTTTCAAGGAAAAATCTCACAAGGAAACTCAAGGGATGCTTCCCCACATTCATGGATGGCACTCGCGGTAAAACCATCCACATAGACTAGTGCACCTAACCCAATGGGATTCAAACCAGGTGTCTGCTGGCATGGAACTAGCTAATGACCAAAAACATTGGCAACAAATGGTTGAGCTAACTCCTTGGGTTCTGTTAGAACTAAATATAACAACTCACTACAAAATAATCTGGAATTTTCCATTTTGATTGCTTTATCAATATTTTCCAGAGTTCACTCTGATTTATTTTTATGAGAATATATTTCATCTTACTAGACGATACTGCTTGTCCAAAGAATATATACTCATTAATGTCTTGAATTGATATCTCTCTGATGTGAAAAAAACTTCCTGATTCATCTTATCGGTCTAACAGACACTGATTCCACAAATGGCTCCAGCATTTAAAGTCGGAAAAGGATAATAACAAAAACAAAAATTGAAGTTCAGAAATTTTCATGAAATCAATTGTTTCATGGAAACTTGAATCTGGAAAATATGTACTTCCATTGAACTCAGGATTTCATATTTATGAGTCTCTCTAAGATGATTATTGGCAAGGTCCATACCAAGATGGGAAAAACAAATGGAATACACAGCACCATACAAGTCAAGCAAATATGTCCATTGTCACCCACACTCTATCAGCTTTATATTGACAAGCTAGAAGATCTCATTTCCAAATGATACAGGTAGTTGCCTTCTCTATGGGATTTCCACTGGAAGTCTGCTGTGTGGATGGAATTGTCCTTTTATCCCACATAATCACAGGACTCCAAAAGCATCTAGACACTTTGAGCTCATTCTGTGATTGTTACGGCCTTCAGGTCAACCTTGCAAAATCAAACATTCTGGCCTTCAACATGTCTGAGAAGGAGGCATCTAATATTACTCTCACCTATAAAGAGGAGGAGGTTGAAATGGTGACATCTTACACTTACACTGCAGTAGTATCCTCTGGCTCATCCTTCAGTGTAATCCCAACAGCAAAATCAAGGTTGAGTAGAGGATGCAAGGATCAGAAACACTATAGAAAAAACATTTCCAGATTGACTTCCAAGATATTTGTGCTTAGATCTTCCTCTTCCATACCTTAGTGACACCTTCTCTCTTTTACAATTGTGAAGCTTGGAACCTGTGCCTAAGTGAAAAAGGATGGAACTACTTGAGAGAGTACTCATTACTATGCTCTCAGAGTATATTCATGCAAGGAAGTATATCTCACACTTTTGGCCCCTCCGCACTTCCATGATTTTCCATGTTATGACCATGCTGCACAGGATTTGTTGCATCTCAGACTCCCACTCAAGCCAAAACAAGATATCCTTACGGCTATCCAATTCTCTATAAAGCTTGCTAGCCAAAGTGTCATAAATAGCCAGCATGCTAGATCTTCCTCTTTGCTCCAATACTTGAACATTGATATCGAATTTCTTATGGCTCAAAGATTTGTTTACAATACAAGGACATAGATGTATTTCCCTACTCCTCCATGAGATGCTTCACCTTTGCCCATAAGCTCTAAGAGATGGATCTTTCCACATTGTTAATTCTAGGTTCGCTACCTGTTATTTTTACCTTCTAAATGATTCTGGTCACAAGAATCATTATGAGCAGATCTACCAGATTTATTAGGCAGGTGGATGTTAGAAACCTCATCACATACTTCAGCCTTGGATGATAGGAGAGATTAGAGTTAATGACATTGTTGGCCTAGGGCTTCCTCCTTGATGCCCTCTAGATCCTTTCCCAGTTTGATCTTTTGGGATTCTTGGGGTTTATTCTCCCTCTCTTTTGGAAGTCTCCATAAACTCAATTCTTTTGCAGTTCTTGAGATGCTTTAGCACTCCCAATGGCCACTTCTCTTTGTACCTTTTCGGGCGCCATTGGCCAATTATGGCCATTGGAGTACATTCATATTTAAATTTAATTTAATTACAATTAAGCTAAGTCATACGACATGCCCCTAGGTGGTCATGTGTCATGAATCCCACATGCCAGACATGAGTTTGGCATGTGTCCTGTTCTTGGGACACATGCCAAACTCTTGTCTTACACATGCCCCACAGGTGTCCCAAGTTTAAGACACATGTCCTACCAAAAGGCAGCTGATAGGTCTAAAAAAGGCACCCCATGCCTCATTTTCCTCATTTCATTTGGCAGATTGGAGCTCTAAGACATTTTGGAGTGCAGCTGAGGGTTATAGTGCAGCTTTGAATGACTTTCAAATGCTGGGAAAGTGGATTTGTCCACCAGTATTCAAGTTTTTTCCTACGGTAGTCCAAATTCTTCCTCATTTCACTAAAATCATGGCTCAATCAGCAAGGTCAATTGGAAAAGGTCAAAGGAAAGGGAAGAATGCCCCTACGGAGGTTGTCCCCCCTCCTTCAATTTCATCAGCCTCTACTAGTGTTCCATCTATTGGAAGTGGGGTTGGAAGTGCAGCTTCAAATGCTGTAAAAAACATTGATGTAGCAAGACACAGTAAGCTCAAGATCAAAAGTACCAACCCAAGGACAAGTTAAAGGGGAGAGGGAATGTTCTTTGGACATGTGGTTTTTGCCATAATCGATTAAATAGCACCTACTGCTGAGTTAAGGACTTTTTGTTGGGCTAGTCTTGTGGACGTGGAGCATGTCCAAAAGTGAGTGCATCCAAACAAAAAGAAATGGAAAGGGAGGACAATGTTGAATAGGGAAGGTGACCACTGACAACAGCGTGCAGGAAATCCAAATATGAGGATCCACTTCCATTCTTGAGGAAATAATCTAGCAAATTTCAATTTGGGGTATGGGAATGCAGTTCGACCAGCGAAAAAGAGGGCAGTTGGTCCAATGGACAGGATATTTCAACAAGAGAGGTGAGATGAGGTTGAGCTTACCATTGGGCTAAGTTGCAAGAAATGCACCCCCCAACCCCCGCCTCCCATACCGACCATGTTTTAGTATGTAAACTCTGAAATGTGGTTGAAACACATTTGAAATGTGTTTCAAGGGAGGTGAAATGCATTTCACATTTTGGAAACACATTTCACAAGCCGTACATCATGTTTCAGCATCCTACAATGTGTTTCAGCAGTTGTACAAGGTGTGTGGACCCCTAAATTGCACCAAAATGAAGCCCACTTTTGCCTAGGCCCCACAAAAATCGAATTTTTACTAATTTAAAATTAATTTATTTCCATCTTGTGTTTAAATAATTGTTTTTAGGAGAAATCTGGAAGCCTCTAGAGATTAAAAATTTCTTTTAAAAGGGGTTGTCGCTCTCATTTCTCCTCGTACTACTTGAGGCTTCAGCAAGGGATAATGGATGAGCAAGGGGGATTTGAGCAAGGGCAACTTTAGCAAGAGAGGATTTACATCATAAGGTTGCTACAACTACCATTTTTGCTGTGTTATAGTGTTTTGGAGCAACTACAACCATATTTTTTCACTGTTTTTTGGTGTGTTTGGGCAGCTATAGCCATATTTTTTAATTGTTTTTTGGTTTTCTTGGACCTGTACAATGATACTTGTCATTGTTTTGTGGTCATTTGGGCAGCTACTACCATAGTTTTTGGCTTTTTTGTGGTGTTTTTGAACAGCTACAACCATCCTTGTTACTGTTTTATGGTCCTTTAGGAAGCTATAGCCAGAGTTTTTGGACAGATACAACCATCCTTGTTGTTTTTGACATTTGTGGTCTTTTTGAATAGCTTCAGGCGCAAAAACATCTTGTGGTAAAATGGCTGAGGCTAGCATCTTTGAATTTTCATTTTTTCAATTATTTAGTTTTTCTAAGAGTTTATTTTTAAGGGTTTTATTTACTTTTTAATTTTATTTATTGCAATTTTTTTTGTATTTTTTATGCAGCTAAAATGGCTTCTGGGCAAGGTGCTTCTGGTACAGTGCCCAAGAGCAAAACAAGGACTGGCTTTTCTCCTCTTTGGAGGTACATAACAAAGGCTTCTAGAATTGCAAATGGTGGTTCGTGGGAGTGGATATGCAATCTGGGTCAATAACCTTACAAAGTCTCTTACCCAATAGTGAAGGCACATTTTTTGCATGACAAGGGAAAGGGCGTGGATGTTTGCCCATGACAGTGAACCCAAAAGAAAGGAGGAAGTATGAGCTTGAGTAGGAAGAGGTTGATAGACTCAAAAAAGACACGATCAACTTGCCAATGCTACTCCTCATGCTCCAAACATCGAGCCGAGGATAGTGTTTGAAGCAAGGAAGAGCAAGGCACCTCGACAACAACTTGAACAACAAACATAAAAAGTTGCTAGGAGTCTATCAATTCAAGAGAGTAGACTAGCTAAAATGACCAATGTTCAAGGGAGAGAGGAAGCTGAATCAAGAGTGACAAGGGCCATCTATGTTTATGGTATCCCTTTCACTATGGTTCGGCCTCCTTATTGACAGGACATTGTGAGGGAAATTAACACCTCTCCTCAAAGGTTCAATGGGCCTAACTATGAAAAAGTGCAAATAGAACTGCTCAAAAAGGATGATCTTGTTGATGATGTCGTATCACCTATTTTCTCTTCATGGAATAGCTTTGGGGTTAGCATTATTTCAGATGGATGCACAAATACTAGGCATAGGCTATTGATTAATATCATTGCAAGTTCACCAAAAGGAGCAATGTTTTTTAAGGCCAAAGATTGTTCAAGGGAAGTAAAGGACACTCAATTCATTGTTGATATTTTAATCAAAGTTGGACTTGCTAGGGAGGTGCAAGTTAATATGGACAACGTACTGGTTTGCAAAGTTGTAGGGTTGATTATCGAGAGCAGATATGATCACATTTTATGGACTCCTTGCATTGTCCATAATTTGAATTTGATCTTAGAAGAGATTGACAATACAATTCCATGGATTAAGGAACTCACAGGACAACCAGGGGAGCTAATTAAATTCATCACCAACCACCAACAGTATCAAGAAATACTTTCAGAATACTCTAGGTCGGAGTTGTTGAAAGTTGTTGAACAAGATATTTTTCAAATTTCATCGTGTTGGGTCACCTTCTTAAGGTAAAGAAACCATCAATTTCCATGGTGGTGAGTCAAGTTTGGGAGGAGCTATGGTGTACATATTGTGTCTTGATAAGGATTGGTAGAGTAAAATAGAATTCTTGCTCAAGTTGACATCCCCTATATTTGAGCTTCTTTGAAGTGCTGATAGAGGCAACCCTTTCTTGGGAGAGGTTTATGATGGTATGGATACCATGGTTGAGAAAACTATGGAAATCATTACAAAAGAATCTCCTCAGTTGTTATTTGTTGATGTTGATATTGACAATACAATGAAGGAAATCATGGTTGGAAGGTGGAACCAATTTAACACTCCATTGCAGACTTTAGCACATGCCCTAAACCCAAGATTATATGATAAAGACATTATTGCTCAAAGCAATGGGAAGAGGAAGGTACCATATAAGGATAGGGAAGTGGTAAATGGAGTGAAAAAAACCCTTATGAGAATATTTCCAGCTCATCAACAAAGGGTGGTGAACCAAGAATTCGCTAGTTTTGTTGCTAGTTTGGATGAGTATTCATATATATTAGCTTTGGATGAGAGGAGCACCGTGAGTCCAGTTAGATGGTGAATTTATCACAAAGAAAATGGTGTATACCTGCAAATCATTGCCATTGATATTCTTTCGCAAGTGGTAAGCTCTTCATCAATAGAAATAAATTGGAGCACATATGGTTTTATTCATTTAGTGAAGTATAGGTTGGGTTTGGAGACGGTTGAAGATCTTGTTTATATACATTCCAACCTTTCCCTTGCATATTGTAGGTATCTAGAATATAGTGTCATTCCTTGTAAAGAATGGGATGTGGATCACAAATGCCTTGACTTGGACATCTCTCTTGCTGCATTGAATATTGAGGAACCTAGAAGTGTAATTGGAAATACTTCTACCAATCCAGGTTTGCAGGGGAGTGCCCCCCCCCAAATCTGCTCCCAAAGTGCGCTTCGAGCGGGAGTGAATCGAGAACGACCAAGGAGAGCGGTCCTGAAATTTCAAATAGAATTTCAAGAGCGCGCTCCCGCAAAAAAAAAAAATGCTCCCTGGCTTTTTCGCAAAAAAATATTCACAAAGATGTTCCAAATACCAAAAAAAAAAAAAATCAAAAAACAAGAGTTTTTGAGTTGGGAAACCTAATATTCAAGCCTATGGCCCTAGCATTGATATGCAATTCATGGTAAGGTTAAATTCTTGAAGTAAAAGTGACATTCTCTTTTATCTTTCATTTTCATCATTTTACTTAAATTTTTAACATTACCATGAAATGACTCAGGATGTTTGAGAGTGGTTCTGACCTCACTGGATTTTGTCATGTACTAGGGTATGGAACTCGTATTTAATCAAGAGCACCAAGCCTTCTATGTACCTTGATGCTAGTGACATTGGTTGTTGAACTCCTCTATCATGACCCTACTAAAAATGTACCCATCACTCAAACAAAATCTTGACTTGACATGCTACGTTTTTCTATCTTATGAGGCCTATATAGAGGCTAGAGACTCCCCATTGAGAGATGTCAAGGAATATTGTATGAACAGGGATATGGCTTGTGGAGTGTTCTCTTTCCTTAAGGAGTGAATATATGGTGTTGCCCTACCTTAAGGGTTTGAGATCAATAAAGAAGCATTTCTATCTATTTCTCTCTTATTATTTCTGGGTATATTTGCATTATCATCTATTTTTGGATCAGATCTATAACAAGTGGTATCAAAGCACTTTCTTGGGCAAAAGTGGAGATTTTTTTTTAATTTTTTGCAGGAACATTTTGGGGCGACGAACTTGCAGATCAGATCTGTACATTTTGGGGCAAAAGCTAATTACAGATCTGGATTCTTTGTGAAAAGATATAAAAAAAATAATCGGCTGAATCGGAGTCCGGATGAAGGAGATATCACTGTTCTAAAAATCAGTGGTGTTGCAAACATTTTTTCGGGGCAGCGAGTTTGCGGCGCAGATCTGTACATTTTGGGGCAAAATCTGCAAAAACTAATTGCAGATCTGGATTCTTTAAGAAAAAATACCTGATTTCAAAAAAAAAAATCAGTTGAATCAGAGTCCGGATGAGGGAGATATCGTTGATTTAAAATCAGCTCTTTTTTTAGAATTTTTGGTGGCAGCGGGAGAGTTGCAGCACAGATCTGAAATTCCAGTGCTTAGATCGGGATTTTTACACATGAGAAGATGCAGAATGGTTGTTCTATTTCCGAAAACAGGTCATAATAGGGATTTTGAGCAATATTGACGGAATTGTGGCCATTTCAAATTTTCGCCACGTAAGTGAAATTTTTTTCAAAGCACTCTTCGTAGTGGATCTTAATTTTACAGGGAAAGACGATAGCCCTACTATTGAAGAATTCATATAGAAACAAAAGTTCACATATGGGACACTTTGGAAAGTTGTAGTGGGGCTTGGTATGAAATATGAGGCTGCCAGATGGTGGTTCTCACTTGACTACAAACAGTTGACCAAACTGTCAAATGAAGAATTTGAAAGAGTCATTTTTGATAAATGGTCTCGTGCTAGAAAAAAGGAGAATGAGACAAGTAAGGGGTTATTTTCTACTGATGTCGCCTTATTGCAGGTTCATGGATTGATTCAGAAGGAGAAGATGATTGTGTCTATAAATCCTAGCTGCAAGCATAATTTTATCAATGTTAATTTGGTAAAAAAATTGCAAGTTCCAGCCAAACACATTGAAAACACACAGGTTGATGATGAGGATGTTCAATTTTATAAGGATTTGAAGCTTTCTATGGATAAGTATGTGTTGCATGGTGATTTTTATACTTCAGATATAGATAACATGGATGTTGTTTTGGGATATCCTTGGATGGAATCCGTGGGTACTATCAATATTAATGTGCAGAAGAAATTTCTGAAGCTCTGGTATAAAAAGAAGAAAATTACATTACAGGATATTTCCATCAATAAACAGGTAGAGTCCATGGAGGCTGAAGCAGAAGATGTTCCAGGGACTGACATACCAAATGATGAGCGATTGATGGTCAGCAACCACGCACAAACATCAAACTAGGTACCAGAAAAATAGGTAGATTTTGAAGCAGAAAATGTTACATTAGAGGGGGACTGAGTGGTTGAAGTAATATTGAAAGATAAAAAACAACAATAGGCACCACAACAAGTACCAGATACCCATCAGGCTCCATTAGGTAATGAATTAAAGAAAAATACTTCGTTGGTTAACACTTCAGCGTATCACCACCCACATCACCCCGCAAGAAAACAACCAACAAGATGGCAACGAATTAGCCACAAGGACAACAATGCCCGCATGACAGATAGAGAAAAGCAAAGATCCACCTACTATACATCAACACAAAAGAGCTGCCAAGGTCAACTTCCATCTCAAGCGAGCGAAGCACCAGCGAGATTGAGGGTTCACCTTTCTCTTGGATGGCTAGATGCACGTGCATGGTACCAGTGGACTACTCTTTTGAGTAGATCTTATTATTTGTGTTCTTCCCATGTTTCGGGGACAAAACATGTTAAGGGGGATGGAATGTAGTGTACCTAGGGGAGATAATATGGGGTACAAAGGGAGGTACCCAAGGGAATAATGTAATAATGGGATGGACCATAGTAATAAATAAGGTGGTTAACCCGTATCATGTAGGGGACCACAAGTAGTTAGTAATAATGTAATGGGCCCATGGTATTAGATAGATGGTATTGAGGGAACCATGGTATTGTATGTATGAGGCCTATATCAAGGCTAGAGATTCCCTATTGAGAGATGTCAAGGAATATTGTATGAACAGGCATATGGCTTGCGAAGTGTTCTCCTTCCTTAAGGAGTGAATGTATGGTGTTGCCCTACCTTAAGGGTTTGAGATCAATAAAGAAGCATTTCTATCTATTTCTCTCTTATTATTTCTGGGTATATTTGCATTATCATCTATTTTTGGATCAGATCTATAACAAGTGGTATCAGAGCTATAACAATGGCGTAGTTGGTAATGTGGAGAAGTACAAGGCCAGGTTTGTGGCCAAAGGCTTCTCACAGATTGAGGGCATAAACTATGACGAGACCTTTGCCCTAGTAGCAAGGTATTCAGCCATCAGGACTATTATAGCACTTGCAACACAGATGGGGTGGAAGATCCACTAGATGGATGTGAAGACAACATTCCTCAATGGAGTGCTTGAGGAGGAGATCTATATGGAATAGCCAGAGGGGTTTGAACAATTTAGTAGAGACACACATGTGTGCAGGCTGAAGAGAGCTCTCTCTGGACTCAAGTAGGCTCTGAGAGCATGGTACACTCATATTGACAACTACCTTCGAGGATTGGGCTTCACTAAGAGTGAGTTGGATGCCAACCTATACTACATCATGGTTGGAGGGCTTCCACTCATTCTAGTGCTCTATGTTGACGACCTTATATTGATTGGAGCAGACAACTTGATCCAAGAGTGCAAGGAGGACCCTGCAAGGGAGTTTGAGATGAAGGATATGGGGCTTATGCACTATTTCCTTGGCTTGGAGGTTTGGCAAGGTGATGGTGAGATCTTCATGGGGTAGGGCAAGTACGCTACAAAGATTCTTTGGAGATTTCATATGTAGAATTGCATGCTCATGGCCATGCCTCTAGTCACAAACTGGAGGAAGGTGGATGTTAGCACAACAGAGCAAGTGGATACTACAGTGTACAGGTAACTCATTGAGTCATTAATGTACTTGATTAGCACACGACTGGATATTTGTTTTGCAGTCAACCAACTGAGTTAGTTCGTGATGGAACCGACCAGAGTTCACTGGGTTGCTATGAAGCATGTGTTGAGATATCTCATAGGAACAACTGATTATGGATTGTGGTATAAACATGTTGATGGAGTGAGGCTTGAGGGCTTCACAGATGCAGATAGGGCAAGGTGCTCCACAGACAAGAAGAGTACTTCAAGTGGCGTCTTCAAAATTGGGTTAGCAGTTGTTTCTTGGTACAATAGGAAACAGAGTTTAGTTGCACTCAATTCAGTAGAGGCCGAGTACATGGTAGCTAGTTTGGCAGCATGTGAGGCTGTTTGGATGAGGAAGTTGCTTGAGGGACTCTTCAGACAGAGGTTGGAGCTTACCATGATACACTGTGATAATCAGAAGTGTATCAAACTCTCTAAGAACCCAGTGTTTCATGATCGCTCAAAGCATATCGAGATCATGTATAATCATCTCAGAGATTGTGTGTAGAAAGGGATAGTGAAGCTACCATACATTCCAACAGGCGAGCAAACAACAGACATCTTGACCAAGGCATTGGCAAGGAGCAGTGTTGTTCATTTCAGAGATAAGTTAGGAGTTGTTCAGAATCCCTTCCTCACTAAGAGGGAGTGTTGAAAATAGTAGCGAGAAAGGATTCTTTGACTTGTGCCTTAGTCAAAGAAGTCACATCGAGTTCCTTCTTTAGCATGCTCAAGTTCCTTATAAGTTATAACAAAATCCTATATTTTAGGATTCGTTCCTAAAAATTAGGACAAGCTATGAAGCAGTTAACTAATGCGTTGAAGTGGAAGGCCAAGTTATTCATCTTCTAGTGTGAGTTAATTGAGGAAAAGGACGAGTGTTTGAGTACCAAGTTCTAGAATTGAGATGGAACAAGTTGCATGAGTAGTTAACTCAGTTAACTCAATCAATCAATCACAAAAGCAACTTTCCTCAATAAGAAACTTGCTAACTTTAGCCATTCAAATTGCATTAAAAGGAGGAACGAAGGCACTCATTGTATCATTATTGAGCACGGTTTGTGAGAGCTTGTGAGAGAAAGGTGTCGAGAGAGCTTGTGCAAATTGTTGGAGAAGAAAGTAATTTCTTAAAGAAGTGTGCATAGAAATAGGAAAATTTCCTATTTAATAGGGGCTGCAAGTGCGCTATAGTAATAGGGCCTCTAGTGCGCATAAAAATAGGAGGTAGGATCAGGGATCAAGCAATTGTTTCAAGCCTAGCCTTAAGGGAGGGAGAACCATTGTATTATCTAGTGAAACAAAGATTGTTTGTAAGAGATCTATTGCTCATTCTTCTTCAATAATATTCTCAATCAAGCAGAGGGTTTTCCCAGTTGGGTTCCCTAGAAAAATTGTGTTGCTGTGTGATTGTGTATTTATTTTTGTTCCTATTTTGCTGCAAATTAGTGGAGAAATTTTGTGTCTTGTGAATAGAAACTAGTTTTCAGATTTGTTCATTAAGCAGTTGCAAAATTTTGTGGATTTTTCTACAGCCAAAAATGGTTCACCTATTTTTTACTAAAATTTATCTAGATTAGTAATATTCACCAAAATTTACAACTTTTAATAGTAATTGTACATTTTTATTGAAAATTTTCTTACATCTCTATCTATGATTTTTTCCAAACCAAAAATAGAATTGTTGGTATTTGAGACCGTAAATATCATAAACAAGAAAGAAAATACACATAAGAAACAGAAACTAAATTCACACAAGTAGACATGGAATTTATATTGTAAAACCATGACAATGTGTCAAGGAAACTTCCACAGGGTATTGGAATTCTTATTGTTCAAGGTAAAAAATGACTTTCCAACAATACATGAAGCTTCTCGGACAACATCATTAAAATAGGAAGATATCGTTACACAACTTCCTATCATTGCGCAGTTATCTAAACGGTAAAGCTGGATTTACTGAGGTGATTACATTTGTAACAATTTTTTAATTGTTGTCATTCTTAACAAGAATACCACACTAAGTGGGCTATGGAATATTTTAGGGATTCAAATATTATAATAAGTGAGTCTCATGGTAAGAACATAGACTTCCTCATAAAAAGTCACAGGTTTAAATGCAAGGGGAGTAGAGTAAGTACACCTTCATAGACTTTAGCAGTCAAATCCTTGGGTGAGGGTCCCTTGTCCCACGGATGCTCTCATACACCACTTTGGTGTCTGGCTTGGCTGTCACATTATTTATATTATCATTATTATAATATTTAAATCCCTAAAATATTTAACGGCCAAGGGATTAACTCAATGGGTTGTCACTGCAAATGGCTACTCCTGTGCCAGCAATTTTCCTGCAAATTTTTCCCGGGGAATTTTTTTGGGGCCATGGTTCATTTTAAATTTGTGAATTCAGAGAAAAAACAGAAAAGGCAGCATTCACCTTTAGAATTATCCAGAGTTTAAATGTAAAAGTGAGCATATTGGGCCACTAGGTGCCCTTGTAATGGGCAATAACACTAACATAATGCAAGTCTACACGTCTCTCTATCTATGTATGTATATGTAGATTCCTACATCTCACACGAGAAAGAGAAACAGGGGTTTAGGAATTGCAGACCTTGAGTCGTCTTCCGAGTTCCTTGTAGAGAAGAAATCCGGAAAACTCAGCAGTACATGACCTCTCCAGAAACTCAACAAAGATCTTTCTGAGTGGGCCTTGCATTTTGTCTGCAGCCTCCTTGAATTCTGGATTTCTGACGAAATGTGTTTGATTATAATCAGTCTTAAATTCTGCAAGCAAGGCTTTGAACTCTGACTGATCGAGATTCTTGTTGATTTCAGTGTTGAACAGCATCTCCATCTCATCAAAATCAGTTGTGTAGAAGCGAGGGGTGAGCAGTGATTCTTTGATGCCTTCTTTGGCACCCTTCTTATTATTATTCTTGGGCTTCGCTTTCACGACAGTCTCGGAAGCAGCAGCGGCCTTCACTCCACAATGACTGTATGAGCAAGCTCGTCTTTCCCTATTCACCATCGATGGCAATGGCCTAAAGCCATAGCCACCGAGCGTCCTACACGAAGACAGTGGTGAATCTGATGTACCCAACCTCAGTGGAAGAGCTAAATCTACTAAGGAATGGGCTGCCATGGCTGGCATTGTGAGCTACTACGCCTCGGAAGCTTAATTCCCACAACGAGACTAAGCAGAGGGAGAGAGGCGTAGCATTTGATGTAGGGGCTGAGAGCACTTGCTCAGCTGAGACCAAGTGGTGATGATGTGGACACGTCAGATTAAACAGAGCCAATCAGAAAAGAGATAACTGAATCTAGTTGATTATGGGGATAGGATTGGATTGCGCTGAGCTGCTATATTGAAGAGGAGTATGTCAACTTGGGCCACATGCAAATACATGCACCTTCATCTGATCAGGAGTAACGCCCTTCCCACGAACGATCCTTTACAATGTTACAACAAATTAGTTTGTTGGCCATTTTCAACGCCTAAACCTGAAATGGTTTTTTATCAATTGAATTAAACTTCGCTTAGTTATAGGATTTTATGCCGGTGAGGTTTGAAGCTATGTTATTAACCATTAAATTGAATTCGTTGTGTATTAAAAAATATATTCTTCATTATATAATTGTTATTTTAAAATATTAAATGTAAGTTAGTGTTAAAGTTTAGAATTTAATCAATTTAGGTTTTACTAATTGGTTGAGGTATTTTGTTAATTATAGTTGTGCATTGTGGGAGTGAAGTATTCAATCTTACTCAACCACAATAATAATGTTTTATTGTAGTTTTCTTACTTTGGTAACGATTATTGCCTTAATCGCTTGCTAAAGGAGTTGCGCAACCCTAGCCAGCGAACACAGCAAGAAGCACACTGCAGCTCGCAGCTGCCCCTCAGTGACCTCCTGCTGCTGGGGCTTGAGCTCCATGGACGCATTAGAGGACGGAGAGCCTCTTTCAGATCAACAACAAGAAAATGAAGGAACAACAAAAGCCTTTGCCTCTCTCATTTCTGCAATGGGCCCAGCGAAGAATAGACCAATAGTCACCAAGTTTGTTAAAAGATTGGAAGATATTCCTGAAATCTCATTCCCTCCTGCCCTTCCCTATAGAGCAGCACTTTCTCTAGCAGAGCGTGGATTAGTGACGCAGTTCACTGGGTTATGGCCATCACCCAAAAGTGTGCAAAAATGGGTAGAAAGGAACTGAACTACGTCAATAGATGGGAAAATCTCAATCAAGTTTTGTGGAAGAGGTTACTTCACCTTCCACTTTGAAACCAAGGAGGATCGAGATCTGATATTTTGGAATGGACCTTATTTTATGGATACTAGGGGTTTGTATCTAAACAGATGGACGCTGGATTTCGACCCAGAAATGGATGTTCCCAATGTTGTCCCCGTTTGGGTAATACTGCCACACCTTCCCCTTCACTGTTGGGGGGATGATTCCGTCAAAGCAATAGGAAATGCAATTGGGAAATATATAGACAGGTGCGAGCCAAAGGAAAATATGCATGCATGCATCAAAATATGTGTAGAAGTGGATCTTGGGAATGGGCTACCAAAAGCGATCAAAATCAAAGTGGACTAGTGGACGCACATATTGTTAGTGGCTGGATCTACCTCAGGCTGAAGGAAGGCAGGTCTAGGGTAACATCAAACCACGCTTAACCTGGTAGCTAGCCCTACCAAGTTGGGAGAGGGCTCTCTCCTTGTCAATCTCAATTAGGATATTGGAAATTAGAGCTTGAGATGACTAAATTTAATGTAGATTTTAGGCTAATAGTAGCTCAGAGGATTTGATTGGATTTGTTTTGGGTCGAAACAACAAGAGAAAGGATGATTTGGACTATGGAATCGATGTCAGTTTCTGCCAGCAAACTTGGGGCAAACTAATTACCATGTTTAGCCAAGTGAATATTGTAAACGTGAGAAGTATAATGGAGAAAGGTCGTTGCCCTGCAGGCATCAAACAAAGGATGGATCTATAGCAGCAACTTTATATCAAAGAAAATAACGAGGTTGCTCAACAGAGCATCTAATAACGAATGAGTTCTACTAAGACAACCATTACAACTAACAGAAGAATCATTATGAAAGGAGCATCATTACAGATGAATTCCTAACATATCACTTAGATAATGTTGAAACAAAGTAGAAAAAAGCAAAATATGTAAGTGAGTTACATGAAAAACATACTAAACAATAACACTGTGATGGATACCAGGTCCAAAGGGCAGAAAACTAGTTTATTAAAATGATATTCAGGAAATTTACACAATGTCAAGCAGCCTCTCTGCTGCCAAAATCCAACCTCTACACTATGAAATTCATAAAATATATACATTTTCTCATCCTTGAACTAAGGGAATTGAGCTCAACCATTTTCTTCAAAATAGAATCAGTTACATTAAACTTGGACCGAATTTCTGAAAATAGGTGTTGAAGATGAACTCGTATCTCCTAAACCATAGCACCTATTACAAAATTGAAAGAGGTTTTTGTAGATAAGGTCATGTTAGAGAAAACCCTCTCTCAAATTTTGGAAATTCATTTCCAGTTGCTCGAAATTTGTGCCACAAAATCATCTTTAAAACAGAAAATCATTAAAAATTTAAATCTGTGAAAATGAGCTGTAAAAATCTAGTCACATATCCAAATTCACGACACCTATGAATAAACTGAAAGACATTTTTTTATATGGCACGTGGTTAACAAAAACCTCTTTGGGTTTCTCAAAATTACTTTCCATCTGTTGTAAAATGGCATCATACTAAAATGACTAAAACAGTAAAATAACTGCAAAATTTGTTTTGTTTTAATGTAGGATTCAAATATCACTGCATATCTCCCACATAGTAGCACTTGTGCATAAACTGAAGGAGGTTTTTGTTATTTGGTATGTGATGGACAAAAACCTCTTTCACTTTTGAAAAATTCCTTACCATTACTTCAGAAACTGATTTTGTAGTAAACTTGTCATTGTGTGCAACAACTGACCTCAAAACATGCATAACCAAGAATCACTCATTCATTTTGATCATATCTTCTGATCCAGAAACCGGTTACGGGAGTGTGATATATCGTTGGAAAGATCTTTCCAAGCTTCTTCTGATGGAAATACTTAGGATATGAACATCTCTGAAAACCAGACATAGTAAGAGCTCATTTTGATCTGGTGAAGTGCATAAGTAATCTGATATGGTAAGCATAAAGTCTAGAGAACCTACCCTCACATGTAAAGTATTTGATGATAAGTTTCATGAGTGGAACATACTGGTCCTCGAAGAATTTGAAAGGAAACACCCTGTTAAGTTTACCATGATATTTGGCCTTGATATATGGTTCATAATGCTGTTTATTGATATTCTGCCTTTTATTCCACTTTTCCCCTACATCTGGCATTCCAATAGCTTCCGCAATAATAGCTGGTGAAAGAGTGAAATTGATCCCAGCAAGGTGCACCACATTATTCTCCATGTTTATGACAAACTGCCTTGCTAACTCATGATGGTATTTAACCCTCTCAACCATCTCACAAAACTCAAAACAAGAGTGATATCTGAAACATGTGGTAGCAAGAGAGCAAGCAAGGAGTTCAATCATGCTAATAGGTTCCTCCCTAATAATTTTTCCACCCTTGTGAGGTCTCCTGGGTTGTACATTTATTTCCCTTGAGCTGTCACTAAGTGTTTCTTCTTCATAACTTGATTCATTGCTTCTTGTCATTGTGCTTGTCTTAGGGATGTGATGTGACGATGATATGGTGGAAAATGATAATGGGTGAAGACAAGGAAGATGAGTATGAAGAGATTTTACAAATGTGGAATGGAGTTGGGGAATGAAGGGAGAGATTTTAGAAATTAGGGTTTTATGAAGAGACTTAGGGTTTGATGAAGGGAGTGAGTTTTCTTAGGGGAGTGGGATAGGGAAAATGGAATTGGTGGATTGATTTAGGGCAATAAAGTATAGAAAATGGGAAAAAGATGTTGATTTTGTTATGGAGTGAAAGTTTTGCAATGAAATGGAAATTAATGAAGAAAAGATAGGGTTTGATTTTCAAGATGCAAAACTCTTGAAGAAAACACGTAGAAGACCAAATTAATCTCAAGATCAATGAGAACTTACTAGTATGAGAGAAATGCAGCGTTTTTGAGAGTTTTGGGTGATTTGGAATGATTTTGGAACCTTCTTGGCCAATGCGCAGTGCACTGGGCCTAATGTGTAGCGCCCTCCTGATGTGCAACGCTTTTGTAATTTAACATTGGCTGAAACTGGTTGATGTGCAACGTCGGTCTGATGCGCAATGTCAAGCCTCTAATGCGTAGCGCCAGGCAGATTTGCTACAAAAATAGGGTTTTCACCTTCTTTTGCTCGATTTTCCTCCAAATCACGATTTTAGCTCTTCAAGGATGTTTTTCACAATGAAATGGATGACTAGCATAATTTCACTTTATATATGGATGTACTTTTAATTTTTCTTCATTTCAAACCCACTTTTATAAATTCTAAGTCGCTTTTTCTCAAAAACTCTATTTTTCATTTGAAGTGTGACTTTTCTTGATCAATTGATGGATTGATGCATTGGTGCTTTTGTTTTTTTACAGTGGCTAGAGTTGGCAAGGTGACTAAGAGCAGCTACTGAACTTATTACATATAAAAACACTTTAAATTACATGAAATTTGTACATATAATGAAAAAAAACTTTTTTTTCACCTCAAAAGTAAAAAACGTTTATTGAGCATATCATTAGTTAATTTATGATTCTATGAACTTATAAAACCTTCTCATGTGCCTGCTGACCTTTTATTGAGCTTTGGATGACCATGATGGCAAACCCTAGACCTAGTGAGACTAAAACCCTAAAACGGACTTTTGTAAATGAAATGAAACAAAACGACAGTAAATGACCTAAAGCATGTGAAAATAGGCTAGCAAGTGAATGTTGTGATGGAAATTGACATGAACTACTACCATCAGTTGATCCATGACCTAATGGAATGTAGTTGATCAAATGGGACACCTAATATGCATGCAAAAAGAGAAATCTGATCATTGATGGAGGGATGAAGATACTGACACTAACACATACAACAGTTGGATTATGAACAAATTCCCTTCAAATGCAAGGTATGTCACGTATACGGTCATTTTGCAATAGATGTAAAAAAAAATGAAAATGAAAATAGCGAAGACCCGGAAAACAAATGTGAACAAGTTAAAAGAAACAAGACAATCCACAAACAACCAAATCTATCTTCCTCACAGCCCTCCACGTCCTCTGATCTCCATCCTCCATCACCAAAAGTTAATAACCTTCTTGCTAGACCTAACCCTTTTGAGCCTTTGGATCCTTTAGCCCCCCCATCCCTTGGACCAAGATCCAGATCCAGATCCAGACCCCCATAACATACCCCAATCCCCCCTCATCCCCTCTGGTTTCAAACACTCATACCCCTTCCCCCCCAGTAGACAGAATCCTAACTAGAAAGCAGTCAAAGGAAGTACCCCCAAATGTAGAATACCAAAAAAACCAGGAAGAAAGACAAACAAAAAAATTAGGGATGAAGTAGCAGCAAAGGAAATGGCATTAGGAACATAGCAACCTATGGAAACTTTCTTAGGAAGGAGTTCAGGAAACAACGAAAAAAGTCAGCAAAGAGGTAAAGGAGCCATGCACCACCCAACAAGCAAATAATGATAGTGGTCTCCTGGAATTGCAGAGGAATGGGATCGTCCATCAAAGAAAATGCCACAAGAGACATTCTAGCAAAAGAAAACCCAAACATCCTTATGATTCAGGAGACAAAAACAAACATCCAGGAAACTGAAAATATCAAAACAAAAAAAATCAGAAATTATGAAGGGGAAGCAATACAGACAATAGGAGCGTCAGGAGGCATATGCACAATATGGAAAAAAGGAACTTGGGAATTAATAAAATACAAAAAAGATCAGCATTGGATCCAAATGGATCTAATGCAAATCAGTACAAAAGAGAAGTACAATGTCATAAATATATACACCCCAAATTATTACAAGGAAAAAGAGCAATGTTGGGACACCTTAAAAGAAGCACTAAAAGAAGTGTAAGATAGGAAAATAATACTAGGAGGAGATTTAAATTTGGTAATAAGCATAGAATAAAAGTTTGGAGGAACATATCACACAGACCCATCCAGGGATATTCTAGAAGAAATAATGGAACATCACAACTTGATAGATATCCCGCCAAACAACAGGAAATACACTTGGAGCAATAAAAGAGTGGGCAAAAGTAACATAAAAGAAAGGCTGGATAGGATTTTGATACAAGAAAATATAGCAGCAGTGCACAACTCCATAAAATCAAAAATTTTACATACCACAACATCTGACCATAAACTGATGATAATAGTCATGGGAAAAATGGAAAACCAGGGTCCGCTCCCATTTAGATATAACTCAATTTGGGACAGCAACAAAGAAATCAACGAATTAGTTAAAGAAGCATGGGAGACAAGAGTAATAGGATCACCACAGTATATTTGGGAAACAAAATTAAAAACTGCAATAATCAAATTAAAGGAATGGGCAAGAGCAAATGAAAAAAAAAAAGAGTTATAGCAGAAAATGGATAGCATGCAAACTGAAAAAGAAAACAAAGAAGAAAGCAAGCAAGATTACCTAAGAGAGAAGGAAATCTTTTGGGAAATATATAGGGAAAACAGGAAAGAAGAAGAAGAGGCAAGATTGAAATCCAGAAGTCTGTGGCTCAAGGCAGGGGGCAAAAATGCATATTTTTTCCATAACACAATGAAGATAAGAAGAGCAAGAAACCAAATAGAAAAAAATCATTTCGAAAGCCAAGAGGTCAAAGGAGCAGAGAAACTAAAAAAACCGCCTATCATCACTTTAAAAACTTACTTTCAGCCAACGAAGAATGGTTGAAAGTGAAGATTTCTTAAAGCACACAAAAAAAATAAAAAAGAACAAAATGCAACAATGTGCAAGGATCCCACAGAAGAAGAGGTAGTGGCGGACATATGGAGCTTCCATCTGGACAAAGCCCCAGGGCCAAATGGCTTCACAATAGCATTCTAAAGATTTCATTGGTATACCATCAGAAAGGATCTCTTAAGAATGGTGAATAATGTTTAAAAAAAAAAAAGGAGGCAACACCAAATCCTCCTATCTTGCTCTAATCCCAAAGGAAGCAAACCCCTCAACTTTCAACAGGTTTCACCCTATCTCTCTCTACAGTTCATCATATAAGATAATAACAAAAATAATTGCAAATAGAATCAAGGAAGTATCATATCTGAAAATCAAGGAGGATTCGTGCCCAACAGGCAAATCATAGATAATGCAATTATTGTATAGGAAGTGATTCACTCCAGTATGCTAAGGCAAGAAAAAGGCTTCATAATCAAACTAGATATGGCAAATGCATTTGACATGGTCAGTCATCCATATCTAATGGCTCTCCTCCAGGAAACTTGGTTTCTCAAGGGAAATAGTGGAAGTCATACAAGCATGCATTTCTACTCCATGGATTGCCCCGCTCATAAATGGAAAGCCCAATGATTTCTTTCAAAGCACAAGAGGCCTTAGGCAAGGTTGTCCTCTCTCCCCCTTCCTATATATTATAATGGCGGAAACATTAAGTAGGGTTCTGGAAAATCAAAGAAAGGAAAGAAATATCACAGGGATCAGAATAGCAAAAGGAGTAAAAACAATAAACCACTCGCTCTTTGTTGATGACACATTGTTGCTGGGAGGGGCATCAACAATAACAACAAGGAGGTTCAAAAAAGTTCTAGATGATTTTTTACATGTTTCAGGTGGGCTATTAAACAATACAAAATGTAGGATATATGGATGGAATACCCCTCCCAGAACTATGCAAAGGATCTCACAAATCTTAGACATCCCTATACAGGAAAAATGGACACACTTCTTTTATCTAGGACTTCCAATTTCAAAAGAGAACATGAAGACATAAATATGGACTAAACAAATTGAAAAAATGAAAAACAAAATACAAAGTTGGGGTATGATGTGGCTGAATATGACAAGAAGGGTAATTCTAATCAAAGCAGTCCTTGTAGCACTACCTATCTACCAATATGCCATAATTATGGCCCCAACAAGTTCCCACAAACAAATGGATCTAGTCTTAAGAAGCTTTATGTGGCAGGGGGGAAGCAAGAAAACAAAAAATTTAGCCTGGTCAGGTGGGAGCAAGTAGTAATACCTTATGAACAAGGATTCCTATCAATACGGATACCTGGGCTCATGAATGTAGCACTGGGAATGGAAATAGTATGGAGACTAATTACAAGAAAAGAGAGCTGGTGGAAAAATACTCTTATAACAAAATATATGGATGACACCAGGAAAAGACTGCTTAATGGAAATATTGATCCGGATTTAAACAGGAACGCAACAAAATACAGAGATAACCATATACACAAAGATGCGGCGGAAATAATACTTCATTTCATTAATGTAAAATACTGAAATATGCTTACAAACAGAAATGGAAATAATCTAGCTAGGGCGATGGTGGCTTATCTCTGAGAAGAGATGTGGCGGCTACATGCCTCTGAACTGTGTTACAATGAGGCTCGAAGGCCTATTTATTGT
>APFE030917744.1:36739-73359 GCA_000404065.3 Pinus taeda
CTAGAAGATGAAACACCAAATTGTGGGCCCCGTTTGGGTAAATTGGTACATCAATTTCCTAGGGTCGTAACTTTGGCACCCGTCTCCATTTGATGCGTACAATAGCTCGTTAGAAAGATCTATCCGACAACTATAACTTTGGGAAGAGCAACATGGGTCCATGGACCCATGTTGCTCCCAGATTTCCCAAAAAATGTCGTTTAAGGCCTCAAAACGGCTATGGAAGTTCAGGACCTGAAAAACTGCTAAAAATAGTAAATTGTGCTACAATTACGGAAACTGAAAAGCTGAAAGAAACAATGGTGGGGGTCCAAGTGGACTTGGTAGGTGGCCACCAATATCACTTGGATCATTCCTTCCCCATTAGGAAGCAATGGTCTCCATTGCGTTGAGTTCCTCCATCTGCTGAACTTGTTCCCGGGTGAGTTGTTCTGCAATCTTGGATGTGTCCAGTAATGGTGGGAAGCATGGTTGAGGGTGGCACACATTGAACACTTGGTGCAGGTGAAGGAATGGAGGAATGTTGTGCTCCAAAGCATTATTTCCCACAACCTTGGTAATGGTGTAAGGACCGTGTCGGCGTGGTCGGAGCTTCTAATGGGCTCTTGTAAGGTGTTCTTTCTACAGATGCAACCAAACTTTGTTGCGTACCTGAAGTTTATGTGGTACCCCTCTGGGTGAGGGGAAGTTATTCAGGTGTTCTGTCATGAACGTATCCCTTTTTTCCTGTTGCTGCGTGGAGGAACCATTCGCGGGGGTCATGGATGTGTGACGATCTTCCCCTTACTTTGGGAGTGAACCAGACAGAAAATGAATTTCCTAGTCTGGGAGATGAGCTTGCTGCCTTTCTTAGCAGTGATCAAAGAGGTGGCAGTAGGTGGGGCTACCTCCGGTATCCTGTATAATGAATTACCCAAAGAAATAATGACAGCGCGAGGCCTTGTCTCATACACAGCATGTTGCCTCCACAAGTATGGCTAGCCTACTAGTACATCACAAACATCCAGAGGTGTAACATCACACAATGCCTCATCTATGAAGGGCTTGATGCTATAGGGAAGGTGGCACTACTGGCGAACTTTGAGATCTCATCCTTCATCAAGCCACCCGATACTATATGGTTGCAGGTGTGGTGTAGTCGGTAGACCCAACCGCTTCATGACCTCTACTGAAATGAGGTTATTTTGGCTGCCACTATTGACAATGAATTGTAGCATGAACCCTTCACCCACATCTGTGAGTGGAAAAGACGCTCCCCCTCCTCTGGGTCTTCGGGTTCATTCTTTTGGATCTTGGCAGTGGCAACATTGACGCTAGGCTTTGCATCAATGGTCTGCTACCCTTTGTCATTCCCCTAGTTGGGTTCTGACTCAGGGTTGGAACATGCATCTGATTCTGAAGCCTTCAACTCGACCACCAGTGACTGCTTGGTCCGATACTCACTTGTGTTATGAGTGCGACTCTTGTGGAACTCACACCACTTTCCTGTGTCCTTGTTTGAATTCGTGGTGTTGTTCTTTTGTTGCGGCTTCAACTGGTTGTCTTGGGTCACCCTGCCTTGGCTTTGTCCTTTCATCTTCGGATTTGTAGATCCAAAGTCTCGCTTCTTCTGTTTGAACTTTTGCTCGATTTTGACAGCGAATCAGTACGCTGTGCCGAGCAAGGAGATGTTCAAGAACTCCATCTCTTCCTGGATGTATCTGTGTAGGTAGCCGCGGTATTTGAGTACCAAATGTAGCTCAGAGTCCTTGATACCCAACTATGTACAAAGGGTATGAAAAATGTTTGTGAACTCCAGCACATCTTTATCCCTTCCCCGTCGCAGTGTGGTCCATTTGATGTATTTGTCCTCATAGCTTTTGATAGGGTAGTACTGCTCCTTGATGACATCCTAGAATGAACCCCAAGTGGGTGCAGTTGAAAATAGTGAGCCTGTACTTTCATTCTTCTACTCGCAGTAGGTTTCCCACTAGTCCTTGACGTGGGGGGCTGCTTTGAGAAGAGCGAAAACAATCTTTTCTCGACTCAAAAATTCATAAACAGAAAAATACCCATCTAGTAGATTTAACCATTTATCTACGACATCTGCGTCTATTTGACCCTTGAAGATGGCGATTTCAAAATTAACTTGTACCTTAAACAGTGTGGTGTTTCCAGAGTAGCTGTTGAAAATCTATGTGTCGCTTCTGGGTAGCCATTGAAGGATCTGCGCAAAGCTATCCATCATTGCGTTCCTTTGTCGCTCGAGGGCTTCTTCAAGCAAGATTTTGATAAGATCTCTTGCCCCCTCGTCTTTCTTTTCATCCGCCATGGGAGGCCATCGGGATTTGCGGGGTTGAACTTGCAAAGGTTCGACCAGTTCAAGCCCTAACTCCTTATATCCCGACCTCGTTGGGGACATGCAAAGAAAAACAGAGAAAAAACAGACCATTCTGAAACCACTGATCCAGATTTAAATAGGAACGCAACAAAATATAGAGATAACCATATACACAAAGATGTGGCGGAAATAATACTTCATTTCATTAATGTAAAATACTGAAATATGCTTACAAACATAAATGGAAATAAACCAGCTAGGGTGATGGTAGCTTATCTCTGAGAAGAGATGTGGCAGCTACATGCCTCTGAATTGTGTTACAATGAGGCTCGAAGACCTATTTATTGTTGAGAAACAATGGAAAACCTTTAACATCCCAAAACCTACCCTAGAAGATGAAACACCAAATTGTGGGCCCCGTTTGGGTAAATTGGTACATCAATTTCCCGAGTTCATAACTTTGGCACCCGATCTCCATTTGACGTGTACAATAGCTCGTTAGAAAGATCTATTTGAGAACTATAACTTTGGGAAGAGCAGCATTGGCCTAAGGACCCATGTTGCTTCCGGATTTCCCAAAAAACTTCGTTTAGGGCCTCAAAACAACTCCGAAAGTTCAAGACCCGAAAACTACTAAAAATAGTAAATTGTGCTACAATTATGGAAACTAAAAAGCTGAAAGAAACAATGGTGGGGGTCCAAGTGGACTTGACAGGTGGTCACCAATATCCACTTGGATGAAGTATCCCAATAAGACAATGTACCCAAGTATGGAAGCTGGTTAAAAAAACAATTCCATTAATGAGTAGATATATTTCTAAAATCCTAGGCAATGGAAAAATAATTTGAATTTGGGAGGGCAAAATCATGGGAAATGAACCACTACGGACTCATCCAAAAATTGAAGACATACAAGAGTGGATGAAAGATAAAGGTTTAAATACTTTACACTCTATCTCTCTTTGGAATCAAAAGGAGTGGCAAGATTGGAAAAGCTTAGCAATTCCGACAGATCTGGAAGGGAAATGGAGCAAAATTAGGCAGCTCTTAAAAGGGGCAGCTCCGATCCACTTTGATGAGGAAGATGCTTATCTTTGGGACCCAAGCGGTGGACATTACATAGTTAGGACTAGATATAAAATCCTTCAGGAACAACGAAACCAACAAGACTGGGATTCTTGGAAAATAGCATGGAAATGAGAGAGTTTGCCTAAGATCAAAATGTTCATATGGACTCTTCTAAAAGGGAGAATATTGACTAGTGACAACTTGAAAAAAAGGGCTTCCAAGGTACAACACGATGCCCATTATGCATGCAGGCTGAAGAAAATATTCAACACTTATTCCAAGAGTGCACCTTTGCCAAAGAATATTGGCAGTAGTAGATAAGTTCATTGGAAATAAGAATAAATTTTGAAAAGCCCTTGCCAGATTTTCTTCAGACACTCGAGAAGGCGTATCCATACACAACAAAGAAGAAAGTCACAATTCAGAGAATATGGAAGTGCATTCTAGTAGTTCTATGTTGGAAAATTTGGTTGACACGAAATAAGTGCATATTCGAAAATCAAATTCCAAGGATAGGGAAGACCCTCTCAAAAACGCGGGGTTTAACTTCTGAAATCCTCAATCTCAAAGGAAAAACACCAACAAATTATAACACTCTTCAGTGGGAAGAGCGATATTGGCTCAACAAAGCCATAATAAATAATAATGGACAAAAAGGAAACAAGAAGATAAACTCAGGAATATATGGAAAATAAGAATGAGTGAAGAGGAATTGACAAAATGGAGGGAAAATCAAAATAGATATTTTCTATACTTTGATGGGGCCTCAAAGCATAACCCGAGAAAGGAAGGGGCAAGGGGAATAATCCTAGATCCTGATAGGAAAGAAAATGTCACATATGAATGGGGATTGGGACAAATCTCAAATAATAAGCCAGAAGCATACAACTTGTTGATGGGAACAAGAATAATAAAAAAAAGAAGAGAAATTCAAAATCCTATCATAATAGGAGACTCAACCATAATAATAGAGGCAATGGAAAGAAACAAAAACCCAAGCAATGAGTTCATGAACATAATTCTTAGAAGAATTAGGAAGGACTTGGAAGGCTTTGGCAATGTAATCTTCAGACATGTCTTGAGAATTCACAATCAACAGACGGATTATTTTGCAAACCAAGCAGCGGAAAAAAATGAAGGGCATGTTCATGAAAACCAGGAAGAATATCATAACTCTGTTCCTTAATGAGCAACAAAAAGCACAAGTATAAATCTCATCAAAATCAAGGAAAAATCACAAGGATAAAAGCAATAAAACAAAAACCAACAATCAAAAAGCAACAAAGGACTCATCATTGCAGTAATAGCCAGGAAATCACGAAAATGCAAAGAAAAATCCATGAAATTTCAGACTCTAGCATGAGAAACAGCAGGAAGGAAGATTGCAACCATGGTCACAAGAACCATGTTGCAAACTATTTCACCGAAGGTAGGGTTCGGGCGGAGTTAAAGCACTAAAAGAACAGAGGGTGCATTCACAAAAATCGCAGAAGCATTCTTAGTGAAGAAATCTTCACCTCCCAGGTCAGTACAGTGCTTCTTTGGTTACAAAGCCCCTTCCTCCCTTATATAAGAGCTCGCAATGTTACCTCCGCTAAGCAGGTGAACTTCATATTAAGCCCCCTCCCCTCTTCTTACCCAGCTCGCTCACCCCATATCCATTCTTTCCTTTCACTCCCTCCTCTCAGTGACCCATTGCAGCGTAAAGCCTCTGTTATGTCTAGATTTCAGTCCTTTGTCTGGGACCTCATTTCTATCGAAATACAAAGGAAAAACATGACCGAGTGCTTAATTCAGACTTCAATAAGCATTCATTCGCACCTATATCTATCGTTGGGTCTGCCCTCCCAAGCCTTTTCCGCATCGATTTTCTCTCCTCTCTTCGATCTCTGATCAAATCTGGATCGTTGATCTGGCACTTGATCTGACAGTTAGCGATTAGCCTGTCCATCCAAACTTGTGCGACTTTCTCCCACTGTCGATCTGTCTTCATCGGATTTGATGGTTCACATCGATATTGGGCCGATATCAAGCTCGAAGATTACCCGCCCAAAAAGCGGTTTTCTCTCTCTCCTCCGCTGTTACGTGTCGTCCGGTCAGTGGAATCAGGTGACCTCCCCTTTTTACCACTCACGGTTTTTTCTCCGCCTGAAATACCATCTCCGTTTATAAACCTGCCTCTCTCCTTGGTTATCGATCAGAATTTTTCGTGCTCGATGATTGTTGATTTTAATCATCGACATCTGCGATGGTTCCTCCAGACTACTCTCCCACCAACGCCTCTGATTAATCTCCACCGTCCATCCCATGATCCATACTATGTGACTTAATCTTGGCCGTTATTAATCTGAAAACCCTGTTCATTGATACCAATGGTTCTTGTGCCTGACAAAAGGAAAGCGGTACCTCAGGCAATACATATTCAAGGAAGCACAACAAAACAAAGAGCAGAATGCAAAGCCGTATGAAGAATAGGAAATCAACTCAAATTGAACCACAGTGGCATATTACAAAATCAATAACACAAGTAATGAAGGAGAGAACTCGATCAAATATGAAAAGAAGAAACAACCAACTCAAGAGCAAACAGTCTATAAGCCATGAAAAAACTGTCAGAGAATCCATGACATGTAAATTTCTCTTTCTAGTAGGTCATTTTGTTAGGCAGTACACTAGAATACTCATAAAAATACATGAAGTCTTGAACATCAGCCTAGGAGAAGAGACTACATTCCTATGTCACGGCTTATATGTTTATCATTTTGCATTCGTTTGTAATAGGAACTTGCTCCAACAAAGCTTTTGATAATATATCAATTACTCGATCTTGCTAAAAAAATAATAATGTCTTATTGTAATGATAATGATAAATGAATTAAAAGGTAGTTGTTCCTCCCAGATATATTTGTGAAACATAGTTGATTATTTTCTTAAAAATATAATAAAATATTAAAAATGAAATTGTTTATTCCACTGTATTGTAATGATAATGGATTGCATAAATATATATTTTAAAATGTAGTTGTTTCCTCCCATATACTATTTGTTGAAACTAGGTTGAATATATTTCTTTAAAATATAATGATAAATATTAAAAATGAAATTGTTTATTCACTTATTTAATGTTAATGATTGATGAATATATATTAAAGGTAGTTGTTCCTCCATTATATATTGTGAAACATAGGTTGAATAATATTTCTTAAAAAAATATATATAAATAATTAAAATGAAATTGTTTATTCACTTAATTATTTGTGTGTTTTGAATTGAATCAATTTAAATCTTTATTAATAATTTTACTGATTTATTATTGATATTAAGTAAAATAATATAGTTGTTTTTACTATTATTCAATTTATTAGTAAAAAATGTAAAACCAACGTATATCCATCTTAACCCTGGATCTATCAAGTGCCGAGAGGGATCAAATATCTCGAGGCATAAACCTCTTTTTTTAGTGCAAAACTTGAGGAAAGGTTTGCGCCTCGAGAGATTTGATCCCTCTCGGCGTTTGCTAGATCTGGGGTTAAGATGGATCTAGGTTGGTTTCAGTTGTGTGCAGTCATACAAAATTGGTTGAACATCTAATTATTTTGATCATTTTAAATATGTTAAATATGTCTAAGATTAATTTGGTCAATTTAATTTTAAAGTTGCATAGTTACCTCAGTCTGTTGAGATGAGAGAGACTCTTAGTAACTTGAATGATGAAAAATGATAAGATACAAATTTTGAGTGTAAATTGACAATGTAACAATCTTGAATGATAGAAAATGTGAATAATAAAAATATAGTCAATTACAAACAATATTTATTGCGATCAATCTGAAACTATTTTCTTCTACTATTCTTATTGTCACACCTATTAATTTTGTCATTTTCTCATATCGATCATATGTAAAGGGCAGTTGAAATCATAGATCATTCAAATATTTAACTCAAGCTATTGTAGTAAACATGATACCTTGTCTTTGTTCCTCTTCAATATTGATAGTAGTTTTCTCCAAAGTCAATTATTCTGACTTGTGGAGTGTGAAACCCTAAACAATTTTCAATAGTAGTTATTTTCTATTACAGTGTTTGAATGCAAAATGATTAACAATGTTGAATGATGGAAAATGGGAATAATAAGAATGTAGTCAATTACAAATAGTTTATTGTTTCATGAAGCAAACATTTCAGGTAAGTGAACATTTTATTTAGGATGAAAATTCAAGTATTTTATTTATGGTTGAATTAATGTAACACATAAGTCAATGCATGTCATGAATATTTTTTTATGTGATTACACTGAGAGAGTGTGTGTATGTTTTGGGGGTGAGAAGTTGAGACAAGGGGAGGTAAGGATATAGATGGAGGGGGGAGAGAGGGAATAAGAGAGAGGTAAAGACAGGGAGGGAGGAAGAGATATAAATATGGAGAGAGAGAAGGGGAAGAGAGAGAGGGAGGGGAAAAGGAAGGGGGAGAGAGATATATATAGATAGATATGGAGAGAGAGTGTGAATGTTTGGGGGGTGAGATAGAGAGATAATGAAGGAGAGACAATGGGAGATAGAGATATAGACAGAGGGGGAAGATATGTGCTTGCACTGAAATCAATACACACTATTAATCTAATTACTTTGAAATTGACGTACATCATACATCTAGTTGCATCAAATCAAAAATCAACATCTACACTGAAATCAATGCATCTAGTGCAAACAATCAAATAGGATTAGAAATAAACATCTACATTGAAATCAATGCATCTAGTGCAAGCAATCAAATAGGATTAGAAATCATTATCTACAATGAAACCAATGCATCGAGTGCAAGCAATCAAACAAGAGTAGAAATCAACATCTACAGTGAAATTAACGCATCTAGTGTAAGGTATTAAATAGGTTATAAATCAACATATACACTGAAATCAATGCATCTAGTGTAATCTATTAAATAGGGTTATAAATCGACATCTACATTGAAATCAATGCATCTAGTGTAAGCGATCAAATAGGATTAGAAATCAATATCTACATTGAAACCAGTACATCCAATGTAAGCAATCAAATAGGAGTATAAATCAACATATACATTGCAATAAATGCATATAGTGTAAGGTATTAAATAGGATTAGAAATCAACATCTACACTGAAATCAATGCACCTAGTGCAAGTGATCAAATAGGATTAGAAATCAACAAATCCACTAAAATCAATACATCTATTTTAGTGAAACACCAAAATATTGTTGACTTTCTAAATCTAACTTCTATGTTTGTATTTGTCTCTATGTGTCTCTTTATTCTTCCCTCTTTCTCCCTCGTCTCTCTCTCTTCGCTTCTCCGTCCCTTTTTTTGTCTTTCTCTTCTTCCCTCTCTCTCCTTGCCATCTATATCTATACCTACCTCTGTCTCTTCTTATTTGTCTCTCTATCCCATCCCCCTAAACACATGTCACTCTCTCTCTCTCTCTCTTATTCCCCCTCACGCCCTCTATCTATATCTCTATCTCCCTCTATCTCTCCTCATTTATCTCTCCATATCCACGCACTCTCTCTCCATATACACACTCTCTCTCCATATTTATCTATCTATCTATCTCTCCCTCTTCCTCTCTATCTCCGTCACTTCCCCTTCTCTCTCTCTCTTTACCCCCTCCATCTATATTTATGTCTCGCATTGTTTATCTATCTCAGACCCCAAACATACACACTCTCTCTCCATCTCTCTCTCTCTCTCTCTCTCTCTCTACGTCTCCCCCCCCTCTTTGCCTCTCTCTTCTTCCCTCTCTCCCCCTCCATCTATATCTCTATCTCCCCTCGTATCTCCTTCTCACCCATAAAATATACACACTCTCTCTCCATATCTATCTCTCCCTCTCTCCCTCCCTCTTCCTCTCCCTCTCTCTCTCTCTCCCTACCTCTTCCTGTCCCTCTCTCTTACCCTTTTGTCTCTCTCTTCCCTCTTGCTCTCCTCTCTTCCTCATTGTCTCTCAATCTCTCCCTTGTCACTCCCTCTCCCTCTCCACCTTTCTCTCTCTATGTATTTCTTCCCCTTCCAACTCCATCTCTCTCTCCCCCTCTCTCTCTCCTCTCTCTCTTCCTTCCTCTCTCTCCCTTTCTCTCCCACCTCCCTATGTCTCTCCCCCATCACACACACACTCTCTCTCTCCACCCTCCAACTTTGTCACTATCTCCCTCCCTCTATCCTTTCCTATTTCCCCCTCTCTCCCCCCTCCATATCTATGTCTCCCTGTCTCTCTCTTCCCCTTATTTCCCTAACTCTATCCTCTCTTTTTCTCTCTCTTCTGTCATCTCCTCTCTCTGTCATTCCATATTCATCTCTCCCTTTCTCTCTCCACCTCTATCTCTCAATGTATTTGTTCTTCCCTCCCTCTCTTTTCCCATCCAAATATATATCTCTCTCCTCCTATCTCCCCCCCTCTCTCTTCCTTCCTCTCTATCCTTGTCTCTCCCACTTCTATCTCTCTCTCTCCCATTCTATTCCCCCTCCATCTCACTCTATTTCTCAAATATGATCTCATTGTATTATATTTAAGAAAGTATCTAAAAAAAAACATAATTGGTTGTAAAATATTAAACCTATATTTTGGATCAATCATGTCAAAGAAAATACAATAATAAAAAACTTAAAAGAATCATGCACTATCTTTCTTCCATCATTGTTAGTCACTTTGCTTTCTCTCTTCTCTTGGATCCTTGGCTAGTATGCATATATCTTGGTTTCTTTATAATATTATTTATATTATATAAATTTCACATATGTATATATAAAAGTATTCTCATTTATAATTTATTAAAAGCTCGGTTTAATCTCTATGGGAGTATTTTTAATAGTCGTGAGGATGGAGGGTTTAGATATACCTCAAAAGTAATTATAACCTTTTTGTTTTTAGATTTAATTAAAAAAATGTTATGAAACTAAATTAAAATAAAGCATTTGTGAAATATTTTGATTTTGAAATAAGTTATGGATTTTGGGCATGTGGTATTGATAAGTCATGGTAGTGTAACATAATAATTAAAATCCTAGATCCATAACATGATAATCAAAAGCCCAGATGACCCATGGTATTGATAAACCATGGTATTATGATTTTCTTCCCTCTTCTCCCTCTCTCCCCCTCTCTCTATCTTTTTGATTAACCCATGGGATTAGCCCATGGTATTATGATTTTCTTCCCTCTTCTCCTCTCTCCCTTCCTCTCTCTATCTTTCTCTTATGGGTATTGGGCCACAATATTGTAAAAAAAATCTATTTAGAATTTAATAATATCCATGGTAAATATTTCATGATTAAAAATCTTGTTATATTATAAATATTAAATTTTTATTTGTTATTAATTAAATTTAAATATGATTATGGAATCATTATTTTATTTATATGGAAAAATGGATTGTTAATTTATAAGTACTATTTTTATGTTATATTTTAATGTGATATGTAAATTATATTTTCTTTGATTTTATTAATAAAAAACAAAATTACAAAATAAATAAAAAAAATTTAAAAAATATCTGACTTCTCACATCTCACATCTCACGTCCACACATCTAACATCTAACATATTACATCTTACATCTAACATTTCAAATATAAGGCCCACACATCTACCTTGGGGTGTCGAGTGCCTCTCGGTGCAATTATACATCTTTTTTACTACTATTCAATTTACTTGTTAAAATTCATTTCATTTTCATACACTATCAAATTTTGTAATAAACAATAAGTAATATAAATAAGTAGTTTTTGGGGTGGCAGGAGCTGGAGAGGTTATTTTTCGCCTCAACGAAGAAAGTGAGTCACATTTTTCCTGGGGCTTAGGAGTTGCTTCAAACAACTAGGTGGAGTATCTTGCATAGGGTTTGGAAATGGCCCTCTCTCGAGGCCTTCAACATTTATTAGTTTTTGGGGACACTAAGATGGTGATTCAACAAGTTATAAAATGTTGAAAGAATGATCATCAATTTCTTCCTCCAATATTGCATCCAATCAAGTTGGTGGATGAATTCGATCTAATCAAATTTTATCACATTAGAAGAAACCTTAATGAGGTAGTTGACTCTTTGGCCAACCAAAAAGTGCAGTTAAAATAATGAGAAATAATGTATGATGGTGAAATTATTTTAAACAAAGTTATACCATAAAAACACCAAGTCTAATCAATGGATTTATAATGTCAAGGCCTATTAAGCAGAGGACAAGGTGTTGGACTAAGGTATAAATTATCATCATGTATAACTATGAATCCTTCATAAATGGAAAGAAGTAGTGGCTCTGGAAGAATATGGAGAGATGTGCCAAATTGTACATTAGGGAAGGAATCATCACTTTGAGAAGGATAACAGGCATATGGAATAAGGAAGATAAGATATATAGTGCAGATCATATGTGTGAGCTCTCATTTTGTCGAATATAAATTCAGTTTGGTGGTGTGCATTCCATTGGTTTTTACAAGATCGCTCAACTCTTCATTATGGCTCTTGTAAATGGTGCTCTGGAAAAACATGCAGACTTTAATGAAAAATGACGTGAGATCGAAGAAAATGAGTGACGATATTTATAAGAAGTATGAGGAAGTCTGGTAGTTGTGAATGAGAATTATGGACATGTATTTGTCAAATTTGCTTTCATCTCTAGTCTATTTGAAAATCAATGGAGTGTTTTCTGGGGGATGGTGAGGAAGACTTTGGCTCAACTCTTGCCAGGATGGCAGGAGTACTTGAATTCATAATTTCTTTTATATCACGCCATGTGGAGATGATACCGGATGAAGCCAAAGTGCAAAATGAATTAATGGCTTTGCAGTTGGGTTTACTAGAGCTTAAACTGGACTAGATCCAACTGGAACGAAGATGTTAGAATTTAGAATGAACAATCCAAGGAGGGTTGCAGAAAGGGGTGTTGACAATGAACTACTTCTAGCATACATTGGAGCGGGGCAACTTGAAGTTGAAATGTAGGATGAAGATGGCAACAATGAGAATGTAGTTGCTAACAATGATTGTTTAGGTGTTGAGGATGTCAATTTAGAACATGTCGTCGAGGCAGAGAATGGTACAGGAAGCCCAGGTCTTGGAAGACATGTAGTTTTTCTTACTTAGTATTTTCTTATGTTATGCACATATGTTGTTTTTAATGGAGTTTTTTGGAGAGCATATGGAATTCATGGGTTTGTTATTGTTAAATATAGCTTACAGGATTGCAAATATAGTGCAATTTTGAAATTTTGGACAAATGTATCAAATTATTTGAATTATGTTATAAAAGGCTCTGACCTTCAACCAAGTTTATCTAATATAAGAATACTTGCTCGCAATGGACAAATGTTATCAATTATTTGAATTATGTTATTAAAGGGTCTTGACTTCAAACCAAGTTTATCTAATAATGATACTGCTCCCCATATATAATATCTAATATATTTATATAATTATATTAATTTTTAAAGTGTCTAACGTTTTAATACATATTAAATAAAAATTTATGTGAAAATTATGCTTTTAGAAAAATTGCAAATTAATATACAAAACTGGGAAATTAATTTCCTACCAAAGGGAAAAGACTTTTGGTGGGTAGTAACCATTAAAAAGTTTGCACATTTACATTTTTACTCCTACTTATTAGGGAAAATTTCACTAATTGACTATATATTCGCCCATTTGGTTAAAAAATTTCCAATATGATATTTGCCAAAAAAATTGTCAATTTTAATAGTAAATTACATGTTTTTTCTTGAATATTGACCTGCATTCTGTATGCATGAATTTTCAAACTAGAATAGTCAATAATATAAATAGGCATAATATTTTAATCCTTAAAAAAATCCTTGCTACTTATCAAGTTGAACATTTGCATTTTTACTCATATTTTTTCATTGTTAAGCTTCACAGAAAATCACCAAAATGTAAAATTGTTGAAAATAGCTTACTCACCTAGATAACATATTTACCATCAATTATGATTAAATACGAGTAAAAATTATGATGGGTAGTAATTGATGGTAAATATATTATTTAGGTGAGTAAGCTATTTTAAACAATTTTACTTTTTAGTGATTTCTACAAAGCTTAGCAATGAAAAATATAGAAGTATGTAAAAGTCATGGCATAAATATTGCAATTGCATCCAAAAATTATGGTAGAAAAATCAAAGGCAATTATCCACATGGCACTGTGTTGTGCAAATACTACAATAATGATCATTAGAGAATACATGAAATAATCATATTACAATAAATAATTTTAAATATTAATAGAAAAATAAAATTCAATCCATAATGTTAAACTATGGACAAGCTGCATGTAGGAATTTACAGGGTAAGTTCCTTAGATAGAACACCAAAGGACACCGCTCACAAACAGATCACAGATCCATACACCAGTATTCTTGACGTGGTCAAAACTCTTAAAGAGGGAAACAATCCACGACCTGAGCCAATGCGGCCACCTCAGGCAATTTATTAATAAAAGAAAGAAAATTTACATAAGCTTCTTTCATGAACGGTCACCTTACAAATGACCCTCCATGCTCTTTAAATAGAGATCATGGACCAATTGGGTGTTAAGCCACAAATCAAGTGTCGGTAATACTAAGGAGAGAATGAACCGTCGGATCACTTCATGTCTAGAACATATCGCGGCTATCGGATTGTAAGTTACAAAAGTACATAGTAAAGAAACACATTGTATCTAACTCTACACTAAACCAAGTTATACTTAACTATTTCCTATGTGTCGGAATATCCTAACATCCCCCCTTAAGAACAACTTGGGATAAGATTGAAGGATGTACAAATATGACACAATAGGAGAAGGAAGGAGGCATTAGAGCCTATCCCCCTTTAGTGACAACTTCCTGAACTCCAACCATAAATCGAATTTTAGTAAAATTCACCTCTGTGAGAGCCTTTGTAAAGATATTTGCAACTTGGTCATCGGTTGAACAATATTGCACTTCAAGAACATGGTCATGAATGAGCTTTCTGATGAAATTCATGTGTAGTTCAACGTGTTTGCTATGTTGACGTTGGACTGGATCTTTTCATAGTTGAATGAAACTTTGATTATCGCACCAAAGTGTAGTCGAATGCTGCTGCTAAAAGCCAAACTCTGACAGGATCTGACAAAGCCACAGGGCTTCCTTATTAGCTTCTATGATGCCATGATACTCTACTTCTACTGAAGAAAGAGAAATGGCACTTTGTTTCTTGCAAGCCCATGTAATAGGTCCAGAACCAAGAGTGAAGACATAACCTGCAGTAGACTTCCAATCATCAGGGTCACTAGCCTAATCAGAATCAGTGAAACCAACCAATAGAGGATATTCTTCTGCAATGTAATGAATCCCAAACTGAACTATACCTCAAACATAATGAAGTATTCTTTTAGATTCTTTCCAATGACTTTCATGTGGGTTTTGCATACCCCGAGCAATAAGGCCAACAACAAAGGAAAGGTTAGGATGGTATGGGTCAGATACAAAAGTTTTCCTACAAGCTGACGATATGAGGTAGCATCAACTTCAGGGGAAGTACAAGTGATTGAAAGTTTGGCTCCAGACTGAGAGAGAGAAGGGGTTAGCTTACAACCTTCCATGTGAAAGTGGCATAGAATATCACAAGAATACTTGGACTGGGAAAGGGAAATACCTTCCTTGGATTGTAAGACTTGAAGACCAAGAAAATAATGCAAGTGTCCTAAGTCTATCATTTCAAACTACTTTTTAAGGCTGGACTTCACATGGTTTATAAGGTTGGGATCACTACCAGTAAGGATAAGATCATCAACATAAAGAACAAGAATGATAAGAGACTTACCCACTTTCTTGGTGTAGATATTATTGTCAGAATGACACCTAGAAAATCCAGTATCTAAAAGAAAGCTATCCGTTTTGGCATACCAAGCCCGAGGGGCTTGCTTGAGACCATAAAAGGATTTCTTAAGCTAACATACAAGGCTGGAGTTTGTTTTTATAAATTTAGGAGGTTGTTCCATATAGATTTATTCATGCAAGTACCCATGCAAGAAGGCAGATTTAACATCTATCTGATGGACTTTCCATTTGAAAGAGGCGGCAAGGGAAAGAACAAGGTGGATAGAGTTCATTTTGGCAAGAGGGGAGAAGGTTTGTATAGTCAATCCCTTCAAATTGTGAAAAGCCCTTAGCAACAAGACGAGCTTTATGTTTATCATTTTTTTCATCTGGTCCAAACTTGGTTCTGTAAACCCATTTGCATCTAACAAGTTTTCATCCCTTTGGAAGAGGAACAAGATCCCATGTATCATTTTCCAATAACAAACGATATTCTTCATTCATAGCTGCGTCCCAATCTGGATGGCCTAAAGCTTCTGCAAATGTCTTAGGATCATAATTCACTAAAGCTTGAGCCATTAAAGAAGAGGCTCTATCGAACTGAGAACGTATACGTCATTGATCTATAGGATCACTTGCAAGAGCACCTGTTGCATCCTGAGTAGCACAAAGCCATTTTAGAAGCTGAGGAGCTGAAGGAGGATCCCGGGAAGGTGGGGAAGGATTGTCAACCTCACTGTCATCATCTGAAGAAGAAATATTTTCAGAAGTATAAGGGATAGAGAGAGGTGGCACATCCACCGAACTAGGCTCGTAGGCCGATATATTTTCAGAAAACTTTACATCTCTTCTAATGATAACATTTTTGGACTTAGGTGAAATAAGTCTATATCCTTTGACATCTTCAAAATATCCAACAAAAATACATTTTTCACTCTTAGGTTCTAAGGCTGTATGTTTCTCATCTGGAATATGGGCTTGTGCTTCACTTCCAAAAACACGAAAGTGACTTACACCCGGTTTAATTGAGCTCCATGCTTCTTCTGGAGTGATATTCTTTAAAACTTTAGTAGGAGTGCGATTTACTATGTAATTTGCATAGTTAATTGCTTCTGCCCAAAAATCATGGAAAAATTTTAAGAACCACCCTAAATTTATATGTATAATAAATGGGTTAAATCCCATGATACATAGGAAAAATGGGAGGCGATTTTATCAATAATATATATATATATATATATATATATATATATATATATATATATATATATATATATATATATATATATATATATAATATATATATATAAATTTTTGGCAAAATCTCTCACTAGATTATATTATCTGTGTACAGTGATGGAGAATCTTTCACTGAATTAATAAAATCTTATAAGATCTTGGCAAATATTTTACTGAATAATAAAACATTGTGAAGCCTTGGTGAATGTTTTGTTAAAGTATGAAACCATATATGATAATAAGAAATCATATTCATTAAACTGTAATATACTAACATACCTGTTTGGAAAAAGAAACATAATTTCTCTTCCTACAAACAATGTTCCAAGTTTCAGTGGCCATGTTTGTCAAGGTTCTTACAATACACTCTTTCATATCCTTTTATTAGTTTTGATAATATTTCACAACAAAGTTCTTGTAGGTGTTGATATTGACAACGAGTTCTGTTAAGGTAGGAGAGATTAATCTTTTCTCTATAACTTTTGTCAAGCTACCACTTTTTTCAAGTTATCAAATTTCTTTCTTATTCCATAGACTCCAACTATGAGATAAAAAAAAAAAACACATCAAGTTTGTTTACCCCAACACGCCAACAAGTAGCAAGCCCCAACTATATTATATAAGAAAGTATTAGGTATCCCAAGGGCTTGAAGGGGATCTAATAGAAAGAAGCGACCATTGTGAGAATCCTTCCAATCAATATATGAATATATAAATGTAGATTTATTATTATTTTAATTGGAAATCTTCAATTTAATAATAAAATCTAATTACGTCTCTCCTAATCTAAATTTCCTATTAGCATAATTCACTACCCTCATAAGTCTCACATTTTTTAACAACATTGTAACATATAGATTAATTTCCTTTTTGGTGAACAATCTCCACTTTTTAGGAAAATATGGTGCAGTGGCTCCAACCCCTACAGATCATTAGGACAAACTAAGAATAGCAGAGAAGATGAAAGGTTGTACAAACCAACTTATTTTTCAAACAACTAATCCAACATCGGTACTTAAACTTTTTCATGAAGATATCATATTGAGAATGTTTGAAAAATGGTGAGAAATCTTCTGGGAGGGTGATGCGGAAAGAGTGATAAGGTTTCATTGTTTTGAATTTTTTTTTGTTAAATCAGAAAAAGTTAAAAACCAATATTAATGGAGATATTGATATTTTTTACTAAATTTTGTGAAGTGACTAAATGTAGCTTTAACCATTCACCTTAAGATGTTTTTACAATATAATTTCTTAAGTCTATTTAATATCTTCATTATCATAAAAACCAACCTATATCCATCTTAACTCCACATCTACCACTCTTAGGGGGGATGAAATCTATTTATCCCTCTGAGCACTTGGTAGACCTAGAATTGAGGTGGATCTAAGATGATAAAATTTCCCCTTTAAATAGTCTATGATCACATGAATACCATGGTATTACCATGGGTTATCATAAACATGGAGCTTAAAAATTGCTATTAGTAATTTATAAAAATTAGTAAACTTAATAATTGATTTTTATTTTATTTTTTATTTTAACCAAGTTAAAATGTTTAACATACATTAAATTACAACATCCATTTTTACTCTTGATCCACCAAGCCCAGAGAGGGATCAAATATTTTTTCACTCTATTCTAGTTTGCATATCACGATATTTCATACTTCTTGGGGCTTAGTAGATCCAGAGTAAAGATAGATCTATGCTGGTTTAATTCCCCCGTTTAAATAGGCTACATTCGATGTGAATACCATGGGTGAATACCATGTGCCATTTTTATTTTTATTAATACTAATATTAGGGTTAATAATGGTTTTTTGCATGGTATTAATAATAATATAGCCCATGGTATTTGGCCCATAGGTTTCACCTAAATATAACCATATTTTGAGTGTTTGTAAATATAAGGTGACTTATGGCGTAAATATAAAAAAATGTTTTATTTGTTTACCATACCTCTTTTATAAATATGGTATTTGGCCCATAGGATTCACTTAAATAAAAATTATTCTTGAAAATTAGGGCGAATGGAAGGTTGTAACTCCTAATTTCAAGGGCTAAATTTACCTTTTTTACCCTCTCTCTTAAAATAAGGTGGGCTATTTGAGGCGATATGTAAAAATGTACTATGATACAAAATATTCGCCCACTAAAAATTTAAAACCCCTTAATTTCGCCAAAGGGTGAACATTCGCCCCTAAAATTTTCCATGCCAAAAATTAAGACTAAGTCCTTTACATTGAAGCATACAATTAGCCTTTTCCCTTAAGGTGCTATTCTTCCTTTCAGCTACACCATTTTGTTGTGGAGTATATGAGATAGTATGTTTCATTTGAATTGCAAAAGTTGATGAATTTGTTGTTGAGATATTCTCCACCATTATTAGATCTTAGCTTAAGAATTTGATGTCCAGATTGTTTCTTAACAAAGGCCTTAAAGGCCAAGAACATGTTAAATACTTCACTCTTGAGTTTTAAGAAGTATGCCCAAGTGTGTCTGGAGAAATCATCAATGAAATTTAAGAAATACTTGTAGCCAGAGAATGAAACAACTGGAAATGGACCACAAAAATCACTATGCACAAGTTGTAAAGGGGCTGAGGCACGCCAAGAAGCACATTTTTCAAAACTATCCCGATGATGTTTTCTGAGTACACATCCGAAACAAACACCATCTCTGCAAGATACCATAGGAAAACCTGCCACCATATTTTCTTTACATAGATTTTGAAGGGAGCGATAGTTTAAGTGACCAAATCGCTCATGCCAAAGTTTTCTTAGTTCATAATTATGAGCAACAAATACCAAGGGAAGAGTTGATGACCCAAAGTTGTTAAACTTATACAACCTTGTAAAATCATTGGCAATTCCAGTAGCTAAAATTTGTCTAGGATCTCTTAGGTCCTTAATCACAACATCGTGAGGTGAAAATTCAATGGGTTTACCTTCACCTGAATGAGTTGTCTGATATACAGATAGATGGTTGCAAGATAAGGTTGGAACACATAATACATCATTAAATTGACCATTGTCTAGATGAATAGTTCCAGTCCCTACAACAATAAGAGATTTATCATCACTAACATATATGTTTTTGGTGTTACAATCATTTAAAGAAGAAAACATGGGTTTGTTTTTGGCCATGTGATAAGAAGCTCCAGAATCAATCAGGCACTCATGAGAATGAGAAGAAGAAGATACATTTAGTGCATAACCAGACCAAGATGCTTGACAAACACATGTAGAAAGTGTTATTCCTAAAGATGAAGTTGTAGTTGAAGAGTGCTCCAAATGGGTGTTATGCTTCTTCATTACTGCTTCCAAGGCTTCCATCTTCTTAAAGAATTTGGATTCTAAGTGGTCATCTCAATTATAAAAGTTGAAATGTTTATCAGTCTTCTTCCCTTTGTTTTTATTTGCCTTATCATTTTGTTGAACTGATTTTTCATTTTGTGACTGAAAGTGCTTAGTACCCTTGGTTGGTTTAGGACCATTCTTTTTAGGATGTTGCTTCTTAGGATTCTTTGAACTTGGTTGTTGCTGGGTGGCTAAGGATTTCTTAGAAGAGTTTCCAAGATTAATAAGACCAAGATGTAAGAGTTTTTCTTGTTCTCTTATTAAAGAATCACAAAAGGCATCAAAAGAGGGGGACTTGTAGTCGTTTCCTTGAGAAATAAAGACTTCTCTAGTAGAATGGAAGGTGGAAACAAACACAGAGTAGTCTGGTCCCAACTTAGTAAGAATGGAATAGATAATGTTACCATCTTCTTTCTTAACCTTAACACCTTCCAAGAGAAGTCTAAGGGTCTTGAACTTGGACAAAAAATCTTCGATGGAAGAAAAATTATTGGGGTCCAATGTAAGCAACTGATTTTTGAGTTGATGGGCTCTAATTTCATTTTTAATTCGAAAAACTTTATTGAGCTGTTTCATTGCTTCATCAGGGGTATCAAGTTCTATGATATGGAATCTAAGGTCTGGAGAAATAGACATCCCTATCAACCCACATTCTTGATCTTGCCTATTTTCCCATTTGGCTTTCTTATGTTCATCTTTAGGTTTAGACTCTTGGCCTGAGGCTATTCTATAAAGACCTTTACTTCTAAGTAAATCCTCCATGTAAGACACCCATTGAAAGTAGTTGGTGTTGTCAATAATAAATTTGCATGAACTTTCCATTTTAATAGAAATTGAAGCTGTAGATTCTGAAAATAAGTGTTCCAATGGAAAGATTTTGAAAAATTAGGCCGATTAAAAAAACGGCTCTGAAAACGGCTTCTGGATGAAGAAGTTATGGCTTTTTGAAGAAAAGTTGTTGAAGATGCTAATGAAGAGCATGAATGTTTGGAAATGAATGATAATGTTATATTTAAAAAAAAAAACCTTTCTATTTTCCAAAAATTACTAATCTTTTAAACTACAAACAGATCACAAATCACAGATCAATACACCAATATTCTTGACATCAAAGGACATCGCTCACAAATAGATCACAGATCAATACACCAGTATTCTTGAAGTGGTTAAAACCCTCAAAGAGGGAAACAGTCCATGGCCTGAGCCAACGCAGCCACTTTGGGGAATTTATTAATAAAAGAAATAAAATTTACATAAGCTTCTCTCATTAACGATCACCTTACAAATGACCCTCCATGCTCTTTAAATAGAGATCATGGACCAATTGGGTGTTAAGCCACAGATCAAGTGTCGGTAATACCAAGGAGAGAATGAATCGTCAGATCACTTCATGTATAGAACATATCGTGACTGTCAAATTGTAAGTTACAAAAGTACATATTAAAGAAACACACTTTACCTAACTCTACACTAGACCAAGTTACACTTAACTATTTCCTATGTGTCAGAATATACTAACACTCCAACTTTTTTTTGGTCAAAACAAAGAAATATCCAGACAAAGGAAGAATTGAATAACTATATTTGACACAAAGCTAAAAAAATATTAAAGGTCATTTGAAAATTGCAGGTGGCATAAGGAGGCACAAGAGAACTTAACATGAGAATTCTATCAAATGCGTCTGTCTCGATATGATGTTATCTTATACGAAATGGGGTTGTGGCTCTTTCTACACTTACTCTAGTCACTTCATTGATCATGGCATGAAGCCTAAAAAAATTGAATGTCATTTGAATATTGCAAGTAACATAAGGAGGTATAGGAGGACTCAACATGAGAATTCTATCAAATGGGCAGAGCTAAAGGAAAAAATTTAGAATATAAATTGCAAGGTGACCATTATAGCCAAGATCAACCAACGTCTCACCCTCCTTGGACGAGAGCAGTGACCAATGATAATATAATTACAATCCTTTGGCATTGGTAACAAATAGTACTTATTTTAATTTACTTTAACTGTTACCAATCAAGAATTAGTTGCAAAACTAATTCTACACATTCTTGAAACTAAAAGGGAAAAGGAACAAGATTTGTGTTCTCTCATAATTAGTAAATTTAAATTCTAAACTAAAATTCCAAAGTACATTGATCTTACATAGTTATCACTCAATCTTGAAAATGTTATAGAATGAGGCGAAGGAAGCGATAGACTTCTAAAACATAAAAATTGCGAAAAAACAGTGATGAGATTTAATCCTGATACATTTGTGGATTTTGCACATCATTTATTAATAAAAATAATTTTAATATCCCTTTGGAATTATATGTAATATTTATTAATTGTCCTAACAAGAACTAGTTACAAAACTAATTTTAATAGTGGTAAAAATTGAATTGTCTCTGCAAGAAAAGATTGGGGAATAAAATAAGGATTGCGTCAATGATTCTTGGAAGAGGAATGAATCACTAATATAGATAGTGTCCCAGTAAACTTAAAAGAGATGACTAGTAGATATTACAATGGCAATACCCTTTTGTTTGACTCAAAGATTCTATAGTAGAACCAATTGTGAGGCTAGTCACTTAGTTGAGGCTAGTTAGTTGATTTAGTGCCTTGAGGGTTGATGATAATATTCATTTATGTATTATTGTGATCTTGTTTTGAGTTATAATTGGAACTTCCCACACTTTTGTGTGGATATTACTAGCCATAGCACATTTTGTAGCCATAGTTAGGTTTGAATGGAAAATAATATAATCGATTGAAGCCCTATCTATGGAGAATTGAACATCAAATGAAATTATAATGCTTCCTATAGTAATGCATTAGGGATTTCTGAATCCTCTCATCCTCATGTTGGTTGGTATGAAAATCAAGTATAGACACCTTTGGCATAGGACAACATATGGAGGTGGAGGCTAAGGGAACTAAATGTAGCATGTTCATGGTTGCAACACAACGAAGAAGAACCACATTGAAAAAAGATAAGTAATTATGAACTTCTTGGAAAATAAATGCTTTAATTTGTTTGTCTCTTGAAATAGTAATATTTTGCATTTGAATCATCTACCTATGTTCTTGAAAGAAACAAAAGAAAGAGTGCATATGAATGCCATGTTTATTCTTGGAGAGACATCATGGTAAAAGATAAATCATTGTGCTAATCTTTAAAAGAATCCACATCACTTCTCGAAATGAATGTAGCAAAGATTTCGAAGTGAAATGTCCTTACATACATTATAGTATTATATTTTTGAAAAAAGAGAAAAGATTTTTCATGCATTATTGTATGTGTGTTTAATTCGCAAAATGGCAACTAATTGGGTTAGATTTACTTGAAAAGAAAAGAGAAAAGTTGATAGATTAATTTTTCTTGGAAGGGTTTTCATGAATATGTATGCATATATTACATATGTTGTATAGTTAAAGACTGCAAGGATTTGAGTGCAAAAATATTCCATAAGAGTTTTTTGTATGAATTGTTGAAAAATAAAGATTATTTCTTAAATGATGCATATGAAACTTGTTCATACAAGAACAAGAACAAGAACACATGCTTGTTTCCTAAAATTATTATTTGCATTAAAGTAAGGGCGATTGTGTTAGGAAAAAACACATGTTGCATGCACAAAATGGTAGTCATTGTGATATAGAAGATGTGTTTTTGTCTGTAGATGTAAAATTATTAGGTTAATTTTCTTGAAAAGATTGCCTAACTAGATAAAATGTGTTAATTTCTTGATTTAAGTGCATAAAAGGCTAAGTTAACCTTGTTATTGTTGCTTGGCTTTTATGCATAAAATATGGTTATCTATGGTGATTTATTGAAAGGGAAGCATGAGAAAATTCCATGTAGAAAGATAGAGAAACGAGGTTACATTACCTTCCTTTTGAAAAATAAGTACATGTTTGTTTACATGAAAATAATAGCTAATGGTGGTAGAATTCTAAGGAAGAGAATATGTGTTATGTACATTAAAGAAGGTATATTATGATAAGCTCTTGCATGCACACGAATAATCATTATGTTATAGAGATATGTTCTTTGTATGGATAGAAGAACTATTGGACTATATTTCTTTAGAAAAATTATATGTGATTAATTTTATGATATCAAAACTATTATCTTAGTTTCTTTTGGAATAAGATATATATGCATGCAAGATTTTTGTTAGTGTTCGTTTGGAAATAATATACATTCGCATGCAGAAAACGACAACATGTTGTGTTAGCCTACATTGGAAGAAATCATTTTGGAAGTATATGCATTTGCATGCATAGGAACAACATTCATTATGTATTTGCATGCACCAAAAGTAATAGCTAAAGGGCTAGTTCTGTTAACAAAGTTTATGTAATTCGCATGCATGATGTGTTAGTTTCCTTTAAAGGAATGCATGTAAGTTGTAGTGATTTGTCTTGCAAGAATGTGTGCTTATGTGAGGGGAAATATTAGTTAATATGGTAATGTTTATAGACATGCATTGATGGTTATATGCTTATAACTAATGCATACACAGTGTTGTTAAAAGAAGCATGTTGCAATAGTTTATTTACATTTCATGTATGTCATGAATAGACGTTGAAGAAACACTATTAAAAATTGATTATTCTTTTCTTCTAAATAGATTTTAAGTTTAGAGATTTCTTCATGAAGGTCATCTTCTTCTAAAGCATCCCAAAAATTATCATCGTCATAAGCCATTAGAAGTCTATAGTCATTACCATTTTCATCTTCATCACTATTTGATAAACCATCGCTATCTTCTTGAGTATAGTAACTCATTTTGCTTACAACTTGTTTTATATTCCATTTTTGATATTCCTTCCCTTTTTCATATTTATCTTTATGAGGACTTTTGATAGCATAATGACCGACCCTACTACAGGCAAAGCATTTGAAGGGTAGTTTACCTGTAAATCTTCTGGAACCTCATTGAAGCCTCTTGACAAATTTTACTTCATCTTCTTCTTCTGAAATATGTTCTGATTCATTGAGTTCTTCATTTCCTTTTGTTGAAGCTTTAAATGCAGCTTCTCTTATATTTGATGAACCTCCTTTTCTCATCTCAAAGGCAGTTAAGATTATGTGAAGCTATGTCATAGTGATAGTCTCAGATCCTCTTTTTCTTCTATGGCAGACACTTTTGATTCAAATTTAGTAGAAAAGGATCTTAAAACTTTCTCAACTAAGGTAACTTCCTTTATATCTCCACCTAGATTCTTCATATAGTTTACAACCTCATCTATACATAAGAAGTAACTAGCTATACTTTCATCATTGTGCATATTAAGAGTTTCATACTGAATTCTGAGAGTTGAAAGTTTAGCACTTTTTACCTGAGAGTCTCCTTCATAGCTCAGAACGATTTTGTCCCATATTTCTTTGGCTGATTTGAGCTGCATGACTTTGAAAAACTCTGATTGTGACAGACTTCCCAATAAAGTATTGATAGCCCTGGCATTGGTTTCATATTGCTTTTTACCTGCCATATCTATAGGAATTGTTGTTGGAAAGGTATATCCTCCTTCCACAATTTCCCAGACATCCGTTCCAAGAGATTGTAGATAGGTTGTGGTTCTTATTTTCCAATAAACAAAGTTGCTCCCATCAAATATTGGTGGTCTGATGGATCCCACACTTTCTTGATTACTCATGATGATGGATCTCCCTTCAAGAAATCAAGCTTCTTCTGAAGGACCTGCTCTGATACCAATTGTTGGAAATAATACTGAGAGGCGGGGTGAATCAATATTATCAAATCAATAATTTTATTTCCCAAATAGACTTGTATACTCTACTTCAGCCAAGTGAACTAGTGTGTACACACGACTATTTTTAAAGCAACCAACGTATATGCAGAGAACTTTTGATTTAGCCAATTTATCATGCATTTAACTTTAACCAATATATTAGAGATTTTTTAGACAATGCAGTAAAATAAGAATAAAGCATCACACATAAGAAACACACATGAACACCAAGATATAAGGTGGAAACCCAATGCGGGTAAAAACCACCTGCTGTTGTCGTCTCTGTCTTCTTTTAATAATAAGAAAATTAGTTTACAATCTTGTACTGGTGCAGACTCATACCAATATGTAGTCTTCTACCTGCAGAAGGTTACAACCTTCTCTCATTCTCCAGCTTCTACTGGAAAGGAGCTACAACCCCCTATCTCTTGTACTAGCCGATATGTTTACTAGTACATAGGTGACGACCTACAGAAGGCTATGACGTTCTTTCTTCCTCCAGACTGGATCCATCAACAACGTCATAACTGTGATACAATCATCAAATACATCTGCATCAACCAATCACTGAAACTCAATCATCACTTTCTAAATCAACCACAACTGAATCAATCAATCACCTTGACAACCCATCATTAAATCACAATCATTCAGAATACTGTCACCAGAATCCAAACTAGAACCCAGAACTCTACAACAGTAAACAGAAACAACAGAAACATACTTTATAAGGTATACACTACTTCCATGTGTTGAACCAACATGTATATGCGCTTTTATCAAAGCCAACCAGCGTATACATCTGCAAATATTAATTCATAATTTTGCAACTGTTTCGGACTTTAGCTATACCCCGATCATAATATTTATAGAATAACACATGCGTCAGTATTCAAATCTAGACTATACATGATCAAACCACATAATGATAATTCATTTCAAGCCTTAAGATCCTAATCCATCATTAGATCGTAGCCCTCATCAACCGTTAAGGTTCATCCTTGGTTCAGATCAAGCACAACACCATAAGCCAATAACTTGCATACTAGATCTCACACTTCATCAGATATTTGATACTTGCACTTATTGGCCTAATGATCTTCTCCTCCTTATATAGTTTAGTCCTTTCTCAATACCATGGACCAAAATCACTTAGGACCAATACCTTGGACCAAATACCTAGGGTCAATACCTCAGACCAAATACCTTGGACCAATACCTTGGATCAAATACCTTGGACCAAAAACTTAGTTTTCCAAGATATAAGCGCTTTTTCCTTCTGTGAAAGTGCGTGTGTACGTATACGCTACTTTTGTTTAGTGAATGTGCTTGTATACGTAGCTTGGTCAAGGTGAACCTGCATATACCTCTCCTTCTTCATTCTTTGTAGTCTGATATGTAATTATTTGTTGCTGACATGTTGTACTATGATCTTTCATCTGAGTGAGCTTCCATCAAGGACAACACTTGTATCATAATTCCAACACAAACAACGGAAAACAAACATATTTACAAACAGTAATATGCCTAGACAGAGACATGCAAGAAGCTCATTAGGAAACATCCGATTTGCTTCCAAAACTGTGCAGAAGCCTGTGTTCCTGGTCGAATAGTGTGCAGATCCTAAGTTTTGTTATGTCTATGAAGAACATCACCTCGATAACTCCTTTTTGAACTGGAAGCGAGTTGCAAGCACTTTCTGCATTCATACACTTGATGCAGAAATAAATATGTAGGAGTGGTCGGAGGACATTGATGATGACAAAGAGGTTGCACATGATGAGCCATCAAGCTCTGGGCATGTGGGGAATGCGGATTAGTGCTGTGAATGATGTCAAAGACGAATACCAAGAAGCATACCCAAAAGAAAACTGACCGTTATAATCTTAGAAATAAAAGGGCTCCCCCCACAATTGGGGAAATGAAAGAGAAGATGAGACTATTGATGAGGAAGGCCTATCCACTGGTCACCTCGAAGCAAAAAACACAAAACAAGTCTGGGAAGACAGCAGCGGAAAAGAGTACATCCACGAGGAGGAAACTGCAAAACACTTCGTCGGACAACACGAACATCCATCCTACCCCGGACAACTCTATAATTCTACAACCTCTGGACTACAACATTGTTGATGACAAGAAGAAAACTTGAGGGAACATTAGTTTGTTCGAGTTAGCTAAGATCTAGAGTCAGTAAGATATCCTACTGCGTGCATTAGGACAGATAGCAATAGACAACACAACCTATACCATCCAGGGAGTAAGCACACCTCCCGGATCACTTTCCACTGTGCTCAATACACTACAGAAGGAAGAAGCGAACTCAGGTTGCCCTCCATTCCTACTATCTTTTGAAATTTTCAATTGCAGTGTTCACAACTGCTTGGTCGATTCCGGAGTGGCAGCCAACATCATGCCTCTCTCCATTGCAAAAATATCAATGCATAATGGAGGGAGAAATCCGCGCGAATCATCCAACTTGATTGAAGATCAGTACCAGCCATTGGTGAGCTACAAGACATGATCATTTGACTATCTCATCACAGTCAATTCCACCAATACATTAACATAGTGGTTTTGGACATACCGGAAGCATACGGTCTAGTACTCAATAGAGACTGGTTTAGCAAGCTAGACAGATGTTTTGCTACAAATTGGTCTCACATGTGGCTTCCGTACAAGGGAAAGTGCAACCAAATCCAGGTGTTTTCGAAGAGGTACATGAAGCATAATTTCACTCCCCTTAATGGAGAGAATGAATTGTTTGCCTTCGAAGATCTCATGTTTGGCAACTTCCTCCTTGAAACAACATTGGGGTGTTATCCTACACAGCCATCTCCAACCCCACTAGACACGCAGTTGGGACTCCTTCCTTGCTCAGCTGATGGTAATGAAACTTGTACAGTACATTGTACTAATAGTAGCAGTAGTAGTAGCATTAGTACTATCACATCAAGTGGTCCATGTACAGACAAGTTGTGGACCATGTACTTTGACGAATCAAAGACACGGGACGGCTCAGGAGCCGAGTGCGTCTTGATCGACCCTTACAATAGGAAGCATCTCATTTCAAGACGATTGGAGTTCAAGTGCATGAATAACATTGCTGAGTATGAACCACTCGTATTAGGCTTGCAGAAAGCCATCAACCTCGATGCTGTTGCAATCAAAGTGGTAGGTAATTCAAAGATAGTGGTACGGCAAGTACATAACACTATTCACTGCATATCACTGCATCTCAAAAGGTACCAGCAAGAGGTATGATGACTAATCTCAAACTTCCAAGAATTTGATATCATTTTTGTACCACGTATGTGTAATGCAACTAACAATGCACTGGAAAATGCAACTTTAAGAATGTCACCGATTAGTGATAGATTTACTATTGAGATTTTGTACTAACCATATATCCCAGAAAACATATCTAATTTACACGTGTTTAATGATGACCATCATACTTCATTCCATGGCCAATGCTGCTTATTTAAAGATGCAGCGATAAACAAGGATGAGCATGAGCGCTCTCTGCAAGCTGAAGATGGTAACAGGAAAGGCCACCTTATCACAAAGGGTGTGGCAACATTGGAAAAGATTTATGACTTGCAAGAACGTTTTCAGGGGCCAAGGAATAGCAAGACCCATAGTTCCACCATTACTCATAGACTGATTAACTTGGGAATAGAACAAGATCCAAAGTTTGTCAATCTTGGAAAATGTTGTACATAGCAAGAGCGGCAGGCCTTTATCCGCTTGTTCAAATAGTACCAAGATGTGTTCGGGTGTGGATATGATGATCTGAAAACTTATGACACATAGATCATCCAACATATCATCCCGATTAGGAAAGGGGTCAAGCCATATCAACAGAAGTTGAGGAAAGTACATCCGTCACTTGAACTCCTCATACAGATTGAGCTTACTAAGCTGTTGGATGCACGAATCATATACAAAGTTCATCATTTCACATGGGTTTCAAATCTTATTCATGTACATAAGAAGTCCAGGGAAATCCACTTTTCTATCAATTTCCAGAATGTAAACCGTGCCTCAGACAAAGACAACTACCTCGTGCCGTCTATGGACCACATTTTGCAAATAGTATCCAGGGCACAAATGTTTTCTCCTCTTGACGGTTTCTCAGGATACAATCCAATTTTGGTAGCAGAACCTAACATACTCAAAACTAATTTTCGTACCAAGTGGGGTACGTTCGCTTACAGACAAATGCCATTTGGGCTTGTAAATGTAGGTGCAACATTTCATCATGCCATGGACATCGCTTTTCATGGACTCATTGGACAAAGCGTAGTGGTATACCTCGATGATGTGGCTGTATTCTCAAGAAGAAGAGAGGACCACATACGCCATTTGAAGAAAATTTTTGAGCGATGCCAGAGATACGGGATTTCCTTGAATCCCAAAAAGAGTGTATTCGCAGTGTCAAAAGGGAACCTTCTTGGACATATTGTTGCCAAAAGCTAGATCAAGGTGGATCTAGACTGGGTTTAGACTATTACACAGATCCCTTACCCATCCAACAAGAAAGCCATGCAGTCCTTCTTGGGCAAGATAAACTTCCGCCCGAATTTCATCTCAGATTATGCGCAAATAGTCAAGCCCATGCAGGACATGATCAAGAAATACACAGTTTATAGTTGGGGCAAGAGGGAAAGGTATGCATTCACCCAGATCAAGTAGGTCATTGCAGAAGCACCTGCACTCGATAGCCCGTATTTCAAGAAAGATTTCCTGCTATACACCTTTGCCTCCGATAATTCACTTGTTGTAGTACTCACTCAGAAGGATGACATGAACGATGAATGCCCAATCTACTTCATGAGTGCAAGCATGCAGGGACTAGAACTCAACTACCCCACTGGTTACAAGCAAGCTTATGTAGTTTACAAGGTGATGAAACACTTCAAGTCCTACTTGCCGAAGAAACATTGCATAGTCTTCATCCCCCACCCAACAGTCCACACATTGCTTGTACAACAAGAACTGGGTGAACTACGTGCGAACTAGATGACAAGCTTGCAAGAGTATGATCTTGAATTCAAACTAGTTCACACAATCAAAGGACATGGGCTCTGCAGACTTACAGTTGAAGAAGTACATGCTTTGGAGAGTGAAGAAGAGCTTGTTGGTTGGGAGCAGGAAATTGAGATGTATGATATAAGGCAAGAAACACCTATTGGAGATGGAACCTCTTGCTACGAAGATGTGTGCCAATACCTGAGCATGGCACCATACCCTCTCATTTTTCCATCAAATATAAGTGGGAATTGCGTCTTAAAGCCTTAGCATATCAGTCGGTGCATGGAGTGCTTTATAGAAAGCACAGTAATGGAGTTTTTCTTAGGTGCCTGGAGGCACATGAATTAGAGAAGGTACTTCAATATCTAGATGATGAACCTACGGAGGGTCACTTTGCGGAAAACACCATTGTGCAAAAATTTATGCAAGCCATTTTTCACTAGCCCACATTATTCAAGGATGCACATGCTTATGCCCGCAAGTTCCCAGTCTCTCAACGAGGTGCTGGCAGAACAAGAAGATTAGTAGCCCCACTGCACCCTATTGCAGTGACTGAACCATTCCATTAGTGGGGCCTGGACATGATTGGGGAAATATTCCCACATAAGTCAAAGCAAAATTGCAACATCCTAACAACAACTGACTACTTCACACGGTGGATAGAAGAAGTTTCACTCAAACAAGTGAACAACCAGGAGGTAATCAACTTCCTCCAGAAGAACATCATCTCACGCTTCGACGTTCTAGTATCACTTGTTTTCGATAATGCAACGTACTTCTCATATTTGAAACTCTATGATTTTTCATTACAGAATGGTATTGTGCTAAAGCATCCATCTAACTATTATCCACAAGGAAATGGTCTTGCAGAATCCACAAATAAAAACCTCATTCGCATAATAAAGAAGACAATTTTCTCTGAGCAGTGTAACTAGTATACTGCCCTGATGAATGCATTATGGGTTGACCGTGTGACACCCAAGCCCTCTCTGAATACCTTACCATACTTCCTGGTTTATGGTAAAGAAGCCATCCTTCCACCAAATATCTACTTGCCTACACTTCATCTTTCCCAAGAATCCCAAGGCAAGCCTTGCCAGCTAGAACAACATAGGATGGATGCTCTCCATAAGCTTTAGGAAGAAAGGATGAAAGAAAAAGAAAAATTCACACTCCACCAAAACCGTATCAAGAGATGGTTTGATAAGAATTCTGTAGGGAAATATAACTTCGTTGTTTGTGACTTAGTTCTGAAATGGGATAAACCCCATTAAGACAAAGGCAAACATGTGAAGTTCTAGTCCACGTGGGTTGGTCCGTACACAATCCACAAGAAGCTTGGCCCACACACATATCATCTGCGATCACTTGACGGGAGGATTGACAACCTTCCTATTAATGGCCAAGATCTCAAGCATTACTTTCATTAGATCGAGCCATGCCCATGTCATGTACATAGTCTTCTTGCTACTTGTTGTTTCCATCTTGTTTGCTTTGCTTATTATCTTTGTTTTCACTTTTTTTGCTCTGCTTACTATTTTTGTTTATGTTTGCTTTATTTTCTTGGTATATTACTATGTTTGTTTTTGGAAATAAGTGAGGCCAACTACTTCATTTTGGCTTTTGAATAGAGTATGTGGCTGAAATTTGAAGAGACTTGTGGCACTGCAGCACTTGGCTAGTCTTGTATCTGTCTTCTCTGTGCTTGGTTATAACCTTCGACCGATGAATTCTTGACATAAAATACAAACATTCTGCAAGGGATGTTTTGGTCTGACCATGAACCTATGTCCACACTAGGAATCCCCATGCCTGTACTCAACCTTCTACTATGTGTGTTCAAGCTCATCCAACTAGTAGAAATAAATAAGGGGAAAATCTAAATGAGCAAACCTATGTCAGAGGTCTTATGTGCTCCTCTGAAGGAACAAACTCTTCTTCTCTTAATAAGTTGAGATCCCTCTTTTGCCCCAAAAATAAATAAGTGCCTATACACAGTCCTCTTGAAAAACTACAAAGGCAAAAGAAGAGAAAGGCTTCCTGTGCAGAGAGGTGAAGAATGCAACTCCACCAAGGTACTGACCAGGCTTCCTGGCACTGGATCAATGTGTCTATTCTTGCATGACTCCGCTGGGTACTATCCAAGCCTACTGGCAGCGGAGCAACACCAAAGATGAAAACCTATACTTTGAGAATCTTTAACTAGCGAGCTAAACTACCCTTCCAGGATTCAAAACATTGTGATCAAGTTGAATTTTTTATTGTGTTTGACTGAGTTGGAAAAAGGTGAAAAATGTATGTCCATGGGGTAGGTGGGGAAGCCAAAGTAGCCTACATAATGATTCAATACTCCATGAAAGACCAAGGCCCTATGTTATGAATGAATCAAAATAGAAAAGCTAGAGTTCTACCAGTGTGTTGCCAAGTGTTGTAGGACCTACACTCTCCAAATTTTTGGCATGCACCCAAATTCGAAACCTCCCTTGAGAGTTTCACTTGATGGTTTCATACACTTGGGTTCACTCTATGAGATCGTGTGAGCCTTCTCACCCACCTTACTTTTTCATTCCACCCAAGCTTTTACATGTTGATGTGAATGTCTTGCTTGCGACCATGTTCTAGTCATGCTCAAGGTCTTTGCTTCATGTGTTCATGTTATGTTTGCTATGAAAACATATTTCTCACTCACACACGGAGTCACATTCACTGTCGCACAAGTTTCATAACAGTCAATCAATGATCCATCACGAGTGTTGTGCTTGTCACTTCCACTGTCGGCCAGTCATGTTGAAGATGTGTGTCTCGTTGGTTCGAATTGTCTCGTCACCAAGTAATGAGGGTGTGTGTTTGTAAGAGTATATTTGCATCTTGCACTCATTCACACACTTAGTCAATTTGCTGAATTCCTGACGACCAGACTCCCCTTTGGAAGCTGGACCATCACCTCACCATCAAATCGATCAACTGTCACCTAGAATAATGCAGAAGCACCAAGCAAGTATTTTCAAGTCGCGCTACTCACAAGCAATTCAATCAAACTTCATGCTGGCAACCCGGAGAGTTGGACCCAGTAGCCACCCTAGGACTGACTCCCATAAAAATTTGTGCAAAGGTTGCTGACCTTGCCCACTCTGCTAATTGAGGAAATTGTGTAGACAAGTCAGATAGTCACCCAATGCTTTTCCCTGTCTCCCTCATAAAATTACACAGTTTTCCCAGTCAATCCTCTCAGCAGTTGACCAGTTGCTCATCCAGAAAATTGCACAGTTTTCATGAGTAGGCCTTCTACTGCCCAACAGTTTGCATCTTAGAAATTGTGCAAATATGATTAACAGGCCGACCTCCCACCATCTATGCATTTCCTCTTACCAGCAGCTCCCAAAAACAGACTGACAGTGTCCTCTAGGAATTGCACAGTTTCTGCTGCCAAGGTCCTGGCAGCTGACTACTTGTTCCCCTTGAGAATTGTGTAGTTTCTGCTATGAGTGACCCCACAACCAACTACCACTTCCCTCTAGGAATTTCCTAGTTTTTGCTACCAGGATCCCAACCAATTCCTCCAAAAAAATCTACAAACCCTGTCTACTAGTCCTCCCTACACCAAGGCCTATTCCTCTAAGAAGTTATGAAAATTTTTCTATCAAGCCCTACTGCCTGCTTGTTCCTGAAAATGCGTAGATTTTGTGTGCCTTGCCCTCCCGCAACCTAGACTATACCTCTCAAAATTTGCGCAGTTTTTCCTTCTAGCTGAGTGAGACCTTGTGGACAGTCACCGTCGTCTCATTTTTCCCATCTTCATCACCCGATGACTCTTGTGCAATTTTCATCAGCAGTGCTCGGAGCCATCATCCCACCTCGCAACCTTGCTACCTCTCCCAGTCAATTGCATCCAAAATGATCATGTGTCATAGTAGGCTAGGAGGTTTTTTTGATTTGATGTCATCTCATCATGAGTGAATGCAGGTACAGGTACACCAACAAACATGGCTCAACGATGAAGGGAGCACATGCAGAAGGACAGGCTCACCAATGGGCGAATGAACGATGCATGCAAAGAGATGTGCTCGCGAATGGATGATCATGCAAAGATGCGTTTGCAGACAGATGGATGAGTAAACTTGCACGTTGTACTCACGGATAGATGAATAAGCGAACATGCACCTTTCGTGAACAAATGAGCCTGTCAAGCCTTCCAAAAAACAAGCAAGAAGCAACGTGCCAAAGCAACATCAATCAAACCAACGACCATCAAAGACTCCACGCACTTTTCCATGCAGAGGTGAAGCTGTAAAACACCAAGGCATCGATCACCCAACAACATTGCATCTCAACATGCACTCCAGCATCAACATGAATGTACCAACACTATCATGTCGAGTTGTGTCATGAGTCATGTTCTCCACATCTCTATGGTGGACCAAGTTGTCAATCAATGTAATGTATTGTGGAAGTCCAAGAGACCCAATTGTTGTACAAAGAGTCATGTAAAGTCAAAAATTCATGGAAGTCAAACATTCATGAGGGTATTCAAACAACCACAAGGGTCAGTTTCACCCTTGGCTATAAATACCCCCCTCATTTGTACATGCAAGGGAATTTTCATCTAAACTCCTCCCACATAGCCAAGAGAGTCTGTAATCTTTTCTTTGAGGAGTAAGTAGTGGCTCCAATGCCCCACACACGGGGTTAGTGATGTATGGTGTAAAAATGTGTCTAAAACTTTCACTTAATTCAGAAGCCTACTAACAAGCCAACACATTTTCACACATGTATTGTAATTGTTGTAAGACTAATCTTGAACACTTATAATGCATGTTGCTTTAACCTGGGTTGAACACTTGAACTTATTTCACTTGTTATAATACATAATCTATTAATGAAAATGTGTTGTATATGCTATTAAGGTTGTCTCACCCGTGTTGGCTACCTCCTCGGACATCAAAAAAACCTTTCACATATAACTTGTTGTAACAACCATTACACTTGTGCGGACTCATTCGCTGAGTGTTGTATGTGTTATCTTCCTTTTTTTGTTGTGACTACCACATCCATGTGGACTACTCCTCTGGAAGCTATGTATGTCTTGTTTTGTTGTGTGTTCCTAGTAGAGTTAGAGCTTCTTCCCAACCGACTTGGGACTCACTCTCACCCTCTCCCTTTACAGTAAAAGAACCATTGACACAAGTAACACTAGCAATCACTAGGCATGTGAACATGACTTCTCGAAGATAAAGCAGACCACTCGCATGTTCTGAAAAGAAAGAGTTGAGGAAAATCCTTAAGACAATAGCAACTGGGCCATCATACCAGATGAGACTCCCATACCAAACGGTGTGAGGTCTAGTTGGGACATCATACCGAGGTGATCCCTTGAATGTTGGCGGGTCCAGCACCGTCAACAATAACATAACCCAATAGGCTCAAGCTTCATTCTTATATTCTGAGACTACATAATGCACAATACTTAGCTTTCCCAACTGCAATTTGCAATGATTCAAGGCAAAAGCCTCACCCTTAGCCACTGAGACTGCATAATGCACAATCTCTCCCTTAGTCTACCTAGGCTGAGATTGTGCATTGCGGAGTCTCAAGCCTCAAGCTGCTCCACTGGTTGTTCAGATTGCACAATGCACATTTCAGGAATCTAGTCTATTCCCCCAGCTCATGATTTGTGCATATTTTCCCTTCAGTCTTATGGTTGCTACCTATATCTTGATTTGTGAGTCATTTTTCTTAAGCTAATTCATGTTTTCTGTTGGCCCTCAGTTTTGGTCTATTTTTGCTTAGGGAAACCTACTTAATCCTTATATTTTCCATCCATTTTCCATCACATCCATCTCATTTTGATGTATTTTATGCATATTCAGGTGTTTAATTTTAATTTTGCAATTTCTAGAAGTTTTTTATGAAAATTGAGTTTCAAGTGCAATTTTGGACTGAATCATAAATTCCCGTAATAGCTATGTGGATGACATGTTTGCAGGACACTTGGGCTTGAGTTTGATGCATGGATGGACAACTT
>APFE030917746.1:0-93671 GCA_000404065.3 Pinus taeda
TAATAATATTATATATGATTAAACAGATCATTTTTATAACTAACCATTAGCTTATTTTATTTATGTATATATTTACCTAATTGAAATTATTTCCATAAAAGAAAATAATAAATAATAAGTATTTCAATACCATTAGATTTAGTTTATATTAACAACCTAATGTTAGTATTTTAATAAATAAATAATTTATTGTTGATACTATTCACTTATTTATTTAGTTTTACCTAATTTTACTTATTTCCATAAATGAAATAATAATATATTAACAATATTGATATTAAAAATAAAAATAAAAATAATATTAAAATAATAATAATATTTTTGACCTGGGTCCTTTAGTCAAAATTAGCCGTTATTCAAATTTAGCTGTTGGATTCTCTGCTCAGACTATTTAACATGCTTTGTTGGATCTATGTCTTCAACTTGTCCTGACGATGAACCACACTAGTTGGTTTGAAACGCGTCGACAAATGTTTGTCTACATGTGATTTACGCCGAAGTCATTCTTTCCACTATTATGGATCACAGAAGCCTCAATTCAACTAAGGAGGATCTTAGCTGGGCTTCGGTCTGGATCCGCTTATACTCGCTACCGGTGGAATATTGGGAGGAAAACTCCCTACAAGCGATTGGAAATACTCTGGGCGAATTTGTAAAGGTGGCAGAGGAAACGAAAACATGCAGATACACCTCCTTTGCTTGTATTTGCGTTTATATGAATCTCAACCAAGCACTCCCAGATGCGGTAAGTATATCTCACTATGATATGGAATGGGTTCAAACGATAGACTATGAACATGTGCCTTTTAGATGTCGAAGATGTCACATCTTGGGACATTTATTCAAAGACTGTCTGTTAACACAAAAACCCTCTCCTGCCTCTGGTCTGGAAGCTTCTGAAGCAGACGACTTCATTAAAGTAAAAAATCGTCGAAGATCTCACAAGAAACAAGCTTCAAACCCAAAGTGCCACAAATGAGCCCCTCTGTGCCTTCAACAAGTAATAGTTTTGGTGTTTTAGCTCATCAGCTAGATCCGCAAACGGACTCTCCTACACCACCAGAGCAAGTGTCAATGAAAGACAACCACTCAAAGATGGCAAATCCCACAACGCCTCATGCAAATACTCAAGGTAAGAAAGCTTCTACCTCCGACAAGCAAAAAAAAAATATGAAACACTCAAGTCATGCAGATGGAGATACCACATTCAAATGTCAGTCTAGAAGAGGAACCGATTGAAGAATCAAACTATCCACAGTTCATGGAGGAAGAAACAGAAGCAATAGATATGGGGGAATTAGACATCCCAGGTCTCGAAAAAGCTTGCACAATAAACAACTTTGACAACATTCCAGCGGGACAACTTAAGAATCTGGAAGAAGTCCTATCTTGGGTGCAGAGGAAAAAGACTTTAGGTATACAAACTGGAGGCCCCTGGGATGGAAGATTCATAGCCAAAGATATCAAAAAGCGGGGAAGGAAAACTGATTTACAAAGAACAATTAGAATAGGACAAATACTAGTGGATTTTGGCAAGTATTCCAAGTTAACCAAGTACTATAACTCTGAAAACACTCCTTCCCAATGAAGTCAATCTCTTGGAATATAAGAGGGATTAATAGCCCAAGGAAAACTCGAATTCTTAAAAAAATGATAAAGCAAGAAAATCCTCAGGTCTTGTTCTTGCAAGAGACCAAATGCAATACTAGTGCTTTAGATAGAATAGCTGCTAAAACTTGGCCAGGGAGTCTCAATATAGCAGTGGATGTGGATGGAGCCTCTGTAGGCCTAGCGATTATCTGGGATTCAAGAGCTGTCAAGCTCAATAATTTCCACGCACATAGGAATTTCCTTCAAGCAATCTTTCATATCATAGGCACAAATATACACGAGCTTTTAACTAATGTATATTTTCCACAGGAGACATCCCTTAAAGCGGGTAACCTAAACTCTCTCTCTGAAATTAACCATAACAGATCGCTCCCTCTATGGATTGCCAGAGGAGACTTCAATATGATTACAAGGCTGGAAGAAAAAAGAGGATGAAGATGCAGAGGAAGTCAGGAAGTGTCAATCCTAAAGGACTTCATTTAGACTAATTGGCTCATTGACCTTCCTTTCAATAATGGTGTATTTACCTGGAATAACAGAAGAGAAGGGGACCAGCAGATAGCTTCTCGGCTGGATAGGTTTTTGCTCTCGGACAATGCTATTCATCTCGGTGGAGATTTTGCAGCTTCCATCCTGCCATTCTCGGGATCTGATCACTGGCCCATTTCCCTCCAATGATCTCGTCCGGGAAACAAGCTCCGCAGGCCATTTCGCTTTGAGGCCTTTTGGTTGTCCCATCCAGACTTCCATAAATTAATCAGTACAGAATGGAACAGCTTCTCTCCCCCTCCAGGCTCAAAAATTTTCCAATTCTAGCAAAAGCTCAAGCATCTAAAAGGCAAGATCAAGCATTGGAATCATACATCTTTCGACAATATCTTTCAGGGTAAAGCAGCCCTCGAGCAAGATATGAAGCAGCTACATCATAGGATTACTATTGACGGCCATTCAAAGGACCTGTCAGAACAGGAAAAAACTCTGGAAACGCAACTAGCAGAAAAGGATAAGCAGGAAGAGACGTTGTGGAGGAAAAAATCAAGCGTCATATGGTTCAAAGATGGAGAGAAAAACACTAAATTATTTCATAGCACTACAATCCAGCGCAGGATGCACAACAATATAACTCATATTCAAAATGAGCAGGGAATCAAAGTGGAAAAGCATGAAGAAATTGAAAGTGCATTATTAAATTATTTCAAGCAGATGCACCGAGAACCAAACGATGACAGATCACAGGCTATAGAGAAAATTACTCAAAATATTCCCAAACTTATCTCAGAAGAGCATAACCAAATGCTTCTCAAACCTGTTGACCTTCAAGAGGTGGAACTTGCAGTGCGACAACTGAAAGCAGGCAAAGCCCCAGGCCCGGATGGATTTACCTCTAATTGTTTCCATAACTTCTGGGATCTGATCAAAATGGAAGTTTGGCAAGTGGTGGAGGAGTCTCGATCTTTGAGATGGATGTTTCCGGGGATGAATTCTACTTTCATAGCCCTGGTTCCCAAGGTGGATCTGCCAAGCACACCTGACAAGTACAGACCGATAGCACTATGCAACATAATCTATAAGATTGTATCTAAAATCACACTTCCAGGCTCAAAATTTTGCTTCCTCTCATCATCTCGCCCGAGCAATCCGGATATGTTGAGGGGAGGCAGATCACGGACGGGATCATCCTCACTCATGAAATAATTCACTCTCTAAATATCTCTAAGAAGCCAGGTATGCTCCTCAAACTAGATCTTTCAAAGGCTTTTGATAGCCTAAGTTGGATGTATATTGAAAAAGTTCTAATGGATTTTCGATTTGCTGCTCCATGGGTTCGTTGGATTATAAGCCTCATCACCTCCTCTTTTCCCTCTGTTTTAATCAATGGCATACCCTCTTCTACCTTTCATCCTTCTCGGGGCATCAGGCAGGGAGACCCCCTCTCCCCTTTTCTGTTTGTCATCATGGATGAGGGTTTAGGTCGTAGTATTAGGTCGGCTCAGAAATCCCAGTGTCTCAAAGGCCTTTCCTTTCATAATTCCCCTACTTTCACTCACTAGCAATTTGTAGATGATAACATGCTTTTTGGGCATCCTTCGGTCTAGGAAGTTCATCAGCTCAAAACCCTTTTGACGAATTTTTCGGAAGCCTCGGAGCCTCTATCAATAACTCCAAATCAAATCTTTTTCTTTCATACCCCCTCAGTAACTCAGTTAGCCATAATCTGTATTCAGGGATTCCCTTCAACTGAACTCCCTTCCACTTATTTAGATGCTCCTCTGATTGCCTCAGCCCTAAAGCACTCTTCCTGGAAAATCCTTTTAGAAAATCTGGAGGCGCGGCTCTCCTCTTGGACTCACAGATCTCTTAATATGGCAAGCCGACTTGTCCTCATAAAAGCAGTTCTTCAAGCCATGCCTTTATACCTCTTCTCCATCCTTGCAACTCCCAAATGGGTTCTTAAAGAAATCAAAATTCTCCAAAGATCGTTTCCTTGGGGCAGTAGTGGCCATAGGAGAAAGTGGGCTCTGGTTAAATGGGAAATGGCATGTCTTCCAAAGAAAGGAGGCGGTATTGGCTTGAGGGACCCCTCTGACAGCAATGAAGTAATGGGAGCTCGAATCTGGTGGAAGTGGCTAACTGAACCTCTCACCCCTTGGGCCTCGCTATGGACAGCTAAATATGCAAGAAACTGCCCAATAGAGGAATTAATTAGAATATCAAAGATCAGCACAGGTTCAATCATGTGGAACTCAGCCAATCAGCATAAGAATCTCATTCAGCAGCATATCTTTTGGGAAGTGAAGAATGGCAGCAATGCAAGGTTTTGGGAAGACTCTTGGCAGCAGATGCCTAAGCTCAAGGACCAACTACCTCTTAGTCTTCATCTAGAACAGGACATGCAACCTCATGACACGGTGGGAAACTTCTATAGAAATTCATCAGACCAAGATTACAGAGAATGGCTCAAAGCGGCTCAAATCTTAAGACAGGGGTCGACGCAAGTCCAACAAATCCTGGACACGGAATTAATGAAAAGAAGAATTCAATATTCTGAGGGAAAGGATATTCTTAGGTGGGGATATGAAGAAAAGGGCACCTTTTCTATGAGAGAGGCCTACAACATCCTTATCAAGGAACACATGGTGATAGATCCACTCTGGAGCAAAATATGGGACCCCTCCATTTGGCTGAAAGTATCCACCTTTCTTTGGCTCCTCTTCCACAACAAGATTCTCACGTGGGACAATCTGAGAAAAAGAAATTTCCATGGACCTTCCATCTGTCCCAACTATAAACAAGATGAGGAAACCATAAAGCATCTCATGCATTCCTGTCCGCTGGCACACAAGCTTTGGCAAAAGATCAGTTTTCGCTGCTAAAAGGAAGGAAAATCCAATGGAGATATCACTACTACTGTGCGCAACTGGGCCCACAACCCCTATCAAAGTAAGATCTTAAATTTTCTCTGGAAGCTTATTCCAAGCTTTATTATGTGGGCCATATGGAAGGAGAGAAACGGTAGAATATTCAAGAATCACACCCGATTGCTAGAAGATATCTGGAAAATAATCAACCAAAATATTGAAGAAACCATATCTCTCAAGACCTGGTACCAAGAGGATCTCCCAACTATCCCCCAAGAATAATCAATATGGAATAATTGGAATCTCCAATGGAAGCGAGAACAACTCATCAAAGGAATAAAGCCTCCAAGGAGCCACTCACCTTAGAAATGGCTACCTCCCCCCATGCATATGTACCAACTAAATTTTGATGGGGCCTCAGAAGGCAACCCAGGGAATTCTAGCTTTGGAGGGATCTTCAGAGATCATAAGGGGGCTCCAATCTTAACTTTCTTAGGTTCAAGAGGGTGGGATACCAATAACTCAGTAGAACTGGAGGGTCTTTGGCAAGGGCTAATTCTAGTGCAAGGAAAGGGTCTCTTTCCTCTTATAATAGAGGGCGACTCCAAAATCATCATCAAAATGGTCTCAAGAATTCTACAGGGCTCCCCCTCCTGCAAAGTAAGTAATAGTTGGAGAATGGGAAAAAGGCTACAATCTATTGAATACGGGTTTTCCTCCCATAGGGCGGTCACTTTGAAACACATCTGCAGAGAAGGGAACAAAGTCACGGATTTACTAGCTAATATGGTGGTTGACTGCAGATGCATCTATATGTTGGATCAATTTCTAGCTTAGCCTCTGAATCTCAATTCTTGGATTACAACAATCGAGTGTAGAAGGAAATGCCTCAGATAGAAGAGGCACCCTGGATGTGGGTGACACAAACGTATTAAATGTTTGTAATGACAGATTGTAAAACCAGGAACTGCCAGCTCCAGGGCAATGTGGCTTCCCAAGTTCTCACCTCGCGCAAGAGGGATGGCATTATTAAGGATGGATACTGTGGGATTTTTGCATTAATGGAGTACGTTGTTCAAAGCACAACTGTGGATGTTATAATCATGACGATACTGTATGCTCTATTCACACTTCGCGCTTAGTCTTATTGCTCTGAGGCTTGGTTTGATGTGGTTTCTAGTGACAGGCATAACCTTGCAAACAGAGGCAAGCTCCAGGCCGGCTCTCCGTTCCTTTGCAAGAGGTACTGTTATGCAAAGGTCCCCCATAGCAAGCTTAGCACGACTTTAAGGGGTAAGCTTTCTAAAGCTCTTGAATTCAGAATTGGACGTGTTGCTTCTCCATCTTGGGCATTCTTTGTGCGTTTCATTCGGTGTCTGTGTCATTCATTTTATCCCCCTGTTGTTGTCTCTGGTTTCTCTGTGCCTTCCCCTTCGCTCTCCATAATGGTTCGCCAGAGTGGGAGGAACCGTTCCGGGGGGCGACATGGAAGCGACAAGCGCCCATCCGCTAGTCACTCTGTGAACCCTGAATAGTCGCCTATCAATCTTCCCTCCTCTCATGTGGATCTGCCTCCTCCGAGCCCTGTGCGCAAGCCAATTCCAAATAGTGCTTTCCAAACCATGGATTTCAAATTCCAAAGCAATCTGAATAGACCTCTGATTACTGCTCACATCACTATAATCCTTTCGGAAGAAGAAATTCAAATCTCTCCTCTGTCATGCATGGCTCCTAATCCTTCTCAGAGCAGTGAGTGTTCAATGGATGAGGGAAGCCAGGAGAAACGGACGAATGATAAGTTTGATCAAGATGAAACTCCCAAAAGCATTCAGCCTCTTAACGACATAAATCCACTGGCCGGGGAAGGGACTTTTGGAGCTACAAGTCTTTCCATGGTGAACCTAGCAAATGAGATAGGTGGCAGTGAAAATTTGAGGATTGGCAGTGCGTGTCTGGCAGCGGAGAAGACTCCTGGTGAGGATGTGGAAGTTTAATGCCACCTGGGTCTTTTTTTTCTCCCTTTTTGGTTTTTGATATCGCTCAGATGACTACCTCCAGGCAACTTAGCTCTCAGTCAAGCTTCAAGATCTTCAGCCTGTTGTTTTTGCTTCCCTTCAGGGAAATGGTTGTTTACTTACCAGCTGGCTTGCTAAGTACTTAGGCTTTTTTGTTGTCAATGTCTCTTTCTACATTCTACGAGTCTATCTTTGGGTTCTATATATGTCTTCTAGCTCTTTGTAACTGGTCTCCCCAGGTTCTTTTTGGACGGGGGCAGTTCTGCTGTGTTGAGTGCACTTGGGTTCTGTTCTTTGAGGCCTCAACTCCTTGTAAAATTATTCCTCTTTTCAGTTAATATATTTTAGCCTTTGCAAAGAAAAAAAAAATAATAAAAAATTTAAAAATATCTGTCATATTTTTTCTAAATATTAAACACATAATTAAAACATTTTGTATCATTATTTATTAATTGAACAATATTGTTGTGAAGAAAATTTGACACAAAATTGATTCGAAATCACTACTTTACTTCCTTATAATTTACCTCTTATTTGAATTAATTAACTAGCAAAATCATTCCCAACAAAATCACAAATATTAAAAATGTGCACTTCCCACACCTTATTGAATAAGTTAATGATATCGACCTTCCAAACAATAAAGGGAACATAAATGTCCAATAAGCACAGAGTTATATTAACATATCCCAAGCTTCGACATGTTAAAAAAAAACAATTAATCAAATAAACCATTGAAAAATTAATCAATAAACCATTGAAAAGTGGAATCGTCCTTGGAAGTAAGGACCTTACTTCCATGTCATCTATTATTAAAAAACAAGGTTTGAAATTTTGATAAAACTATTGCGACCCACAGTGATTTTTCAAAAGATAGCAAAATTTAGGCATAAGCTAATTTAATAAACTATGTGACAAGTGGTGGAGTTAACATCCTTTTCTAACACCTATTTTACTTAATCACTTTTCATGTCATCTATTATTAAAAAACAAGGTTTGAAATTTTGATAAAACTGTTGCGACCCACAGTGATTTTTCAAAAGATAGCAAAATTTAGGCATAAGCTAATTTAATAAACTATGTGACAAGTGGTGGAGTCAACATCCTTTTCTAACACCTATTTTACTTCATCACTTTTCTGTGTGAGAAAATATGGTTGTTGACTGCCTGGTTGATCTGTAAGTGATAGTTGTTCAATTGACTGATGCACTAGCACAATTATCACAGACTTGCAGCATCCTTTCTCCAGAATTGTAGCAACGTGCCCAATCGAGAGTTGCAACAATAGTTGCGGTTAGAGTTGCAGCAACTTTAGTTAGGTGAGAGTTGCAACATAGGTGAGGTGAGAGTCACAAAATGCAGAGTTGCAGTAATAGCGGTGGAAAATCATAGTTGTAGCACTCATGATCGTAGCTCAAAGGTGCAACATCCGCACTTAAGGGAGAGTTACAACAACTACAGTCAAGAGTTGAAGCACCTATGTCTTCATGGGAATTTGTAGCAATTGTTGAGAGAGTTGCAAGTTGGAGAGTACCTATGTAGAATTATTTCTAGTATACCACTCTTAGAACATAAAAGTGATAGTTTTCTTGAAAATGCACAAGAATAAGCACTAAAATGACATATTAAGAGGATCATCATACCTTTACCAAAAATGCAAAGCTATTAAGATGGATGGAAAAAAGGAAAAAAATGGACAAAAATGTATTGGATGGGTGCTAAAAAAGGCCAATTTGGGCGCTCCTGTAGATCAATTTGTTACATGTTCCTATTGAACCAACAGTCAATTTGAGTATGAGAATATGAGGATCCCATGGAGATTCTGAGGATATAATCAGTCTATCCTACTTCATGTTCATGGAAGTATCCTCCTCTTACCTAAATTTCCTTCTAGCAAGCTAATTCCTTTCTTCTAAACAACTTGCATTCCTTCATGTATTTCTTAGTTGGAAATTGAATAGTAAAATTTCAGACCTATCCATCTCTCTCCACATATTTCTATGCACTTAATATACATATGCACTCCCTCTAGTGCTACCTTTAAGTTGTTGGGACTAAAGGGGTCCCTCTGTTGAATGTCCTTCCTAGCATGTTTCCATATTTCAGTACATCCTTCTATGGCTTCCTTCTCCAATAATTCAATTAGTATTCTACAATGTGCAATAGCCTCATACTTATTTTTAGTTGTGAACTTTATATGCAAGGGAGAGAAAGTGCATTGTTTGTGTGCGTTAAGGACTTGTAAATGCCTATGATTTTGTCTCTTGAACCATATATATCTATTTACATTATTTTTTGCAACCTTGTGAGCATATACCCAAGCATCAAGGTTGATTAGGTAAGATACAAATGCTCTCAGCTGGGAATCCCGCCACAAAGTGGTTGGGGTTCTGTTGACGAGCTGGAATATTCTGCCAACACTCAAGGGGATCTCCTCGGTGTAGGTTCCCAACTAGGACCTACGCTATTTTTGGTAGGAATCCTTCTAGTATGTAGGCCCGGTTGTCATTCAATTTTGTAGAGTTTGCTTTGGACGAAGGTGAAATGTGAACCCAATTGAAAGCATGAACCTTAAATAAATACAAGGAAATAATTGACAAATATCCTATATCACATATACCATGAATAGTCAAACCATAAATGACATAAAACCTTATGTAAAGTTACTATTAGTAGACTCTAAATAAGACTTATGTATTCTAAGATAAAATGCTTAACAATTGTAAATCAATTCACAACGATCAAACATTTATAAACATGCATAACTTGCACGGTCAGAAACAGATCATACCAACACTAAATAAATAATTCATTGGCACAAGTATAGAGTTAGCGAAATAAATACCATTCATACAAAGCAACATAAAGTGTAGAGTATGAGAAAATATGTGAGCAAACCACAAATCAAATAGCTTTCTGGAACAATCGATCCAGCAAGTGAAGGAAAATACATGGCATTAGCACATAAAACATTTGAAGAATCCAATAGTAGAAGCTTACAATCATTCCTTGCATATATTAAAAGGACATAAATTCTCTCAAGCAATGTATGTCTCCAAAAAATTCCTCAGTAAAAAGTCCATTACAAATGAGTCCTGAGGGTATATTTATGGGGTAAGGGCAATTCTTGGTATACCCTTGACTCTTGAGCTACCTCATGACCTTTCGTATTCTCCATTTGACTTTTGGTATTCTACATGACCTTTCATACTCACAAGGTGTTTTATGCTATTGTAGACAAAAAATGTCACGAAATTACTATCAATCTAAATCACTAATTTGATAATGGCAAGTTCTAGAATATCAAGCATGAGCTATTTTGTCAAATATGTGCACCACAGGTTATATTCTGCTACAATGGGAATGATTTATGGTTGATCTTTGTCATTTCGGTGTAGGCACTTGAGGGAATCGGCAATAAGAGTGCTCTGTTTGGTGTGCACCTAATTATTCAAGGTTACCAGCTTGGTGTAGATCCTTACTAGTTCTATCACATAATGTGTGATGTTTTCTTTGGTAACTAGCATGTCCTTTGTGCAGGCTGCTTCTTTAAATGTCTCTATGAATTCTTGTAATTTTGAGGTGATTTCTTCCTCCTTCCTGACCTGCCCGACTTCTCCTATCGCGGGGACTCCATGTAATTGGAATACTAATTCCAAGCCACTAAAAAGATGCTTGTAGGATGCTAGTACTCTTTCCACATCTTTGGCTAGTTTGCTTTTAGACTGAACTTTGATGCAGAGCTGGACTTTGATGTTTTACATGGTGATCCAGTCTTTCTTTGGGACCACCACCGAGGCCCCTGGATAGTTAATGGACCATTCTTGTATCCTATCCAAAGCAGTCATAGCTTCTTTGAGCATGGCTATCCTTTATTTTGTGTGAGCCTAAATGGCCACAATGGGGGCTATTGTGTGGTGTAGTTTAGACATTTCTTCGTAAACTACCATCATGGCTTCCCCCAGAGTCTCTGTTTTTGCCTCAATGGTTGCTTGGAACTCTATTGTGCTTGAGTGTACTAAGTGGAGTCCCGCGTTCTCTTCCTCCATCTTCTTCTTTTCCTATTCTAACATGGTGGCCCTCTACTCGGATGTCTAAAGCCTATTTTGCAAATCTGTAATCTATTTGCTCATCCTGGCCACATTATGTTCTATAGCAGCCGCGAAAGCCATCCCAGCTGAGGCAAGCATTTGAGGGTTTGTTGTAATATTAGGCACAATATCTTTGGCCGTGGTCAGTGACAGAGGCTCGACTATATTCCTACTGCCAAACTTCTTCCGTTCATGTATGATCTTGAGGTTTATCTCATCAAAAGTGAGCTGAGTGAGATCTAGGACTTTCTCATCTTGATCCTCTCAGATGCCCAGCTCTTGGAGTGGGAGATGTCCACCAGTGAGCGGAGTAGTAGGGAGTATTTCTAATGGAGGAAGCTTATTTTGTCTTGTGCTAAAGTCAATTATTTTTCTGGTCTCTCCTTGTTCAATTTCTCTGGCTTCCTTTTCTTATCCCTCTTAAGCTCTTCATGTTGTTGCCTCCTCTCATCTTCTGCTACTGCCTGTTGCTTCTCTAGTTCATCTTCCATGTTCTTTATCTCTTGTTCCAACCTCCTGTTTTCTTCCTGCCTTCTCTTCTCGGCTTCTTCTTCTTCACGTTTTTTCTACTCCTCTTCTTCTTGCCTTTTACTCTCCTCTTCTTCTTGCCTTTTCCTCTCTACCTCTTCTTGTTCTCGTTATATTTCTTGCAACTGTTTCTCCTTCTCTTGTTCCTCCTGCCTTCTCCTTTTCTCGTTCTAGCTTTGGTTGATAGAATTTGGAGGTTGTTTGTTCTCCATCTCCCTTTTCCTCTTGAGCTCTCGCTTTTTCCTTTCCAAGCGGGAATATATTTTTCTAGCATTATATCCTCCTCCTCGTTGTCGCTCACAGGGTCTTCCACCTCCTTCCCTTTGCATTGCTTAGCCTCCCCACTGTCAGTTGGTGCTTCGAGCTGCTTTTTCTTCATGGAAGAAGATCTTTCTTTGAGGCTTATATCTTCTTGGGAATCATCTTGGGGTTCATCCCTTGCATCATGTTCTTCACTTGGGATAAATTTCCTTGTAGAGCTATACTAGTTCCTCACCCTATCTTCAATGTCCTTTTGGGTGTGAGAATATGACCAACTGAAGTTTGCCTTCTTGGAATGGGTAGCTACTATCTTCTCCAGATCATAATTTCAGTGGTTGAGATTTACGAAAAGGCTTCCTTTCAGCGCATCGGCCTCTGCCTCTACCTGTTTGAAATCTTCTACCACATATGCCTCAATGGTGAGGGGGAAGGTGGGCCAAGGTTTCTTCTTGCCTTTGTTCAATATCTTTGAAAACCCTTACGTCATCTGGTAATAGACCTCTCGCAGGAGCGTCTTATCTGAGGCAAACCTGGGTAGGGAATGTAGAGGCTTATGGGTACCGAACACCCTAATGAATGTCCCTTCCTCAATGGGGAACTAATGTGCTACCTTGATGAGTGTCTTCATGGCCATCTTAGACATACATGGTGGTTCCTCACCAAAAAGTAATTGGCATAATGGGCTGATGAAAGTTTCGGAGATGATATCTAACATAACTTTGTAGCCCGTGTCCTAGAAAACCTTATAATGGCTATGCGCGAGGTTGGCTACTGACGAGTCCCAGTTACAACTCCAGTTTTCGAAGTAACACCTTGAGAAAACAACATCGATGAGGTATGACGACATATAGAATTCTATAGGTTGTTCTGGTTGTGGGTTCTTGGCAGCCATTATGTTTATTTTCAATGATGACCATAGGATGCTTTCCCAATTAAAAATGGTCCCTCAGGTGGAACTGACGTACATGAGGGGAACCTAGGTGCCATATAAAATGTCATAGTCTGACTTGCCATACAACTGGCACATCATCACAGCAATCAATTGATACGCTTTCTGCAATCCCTCTATTTTGTAAGCTTGATCTGTTTTAACCTAGAAATTTGCAGGGTCTTACCACCATTCCCTGTGGATGTCTTTTGTGGGAGTGGAGAACCCACTGAGCCACTTGGTATTGAAGACCTCCTGTCTCTTGGGGAGCTTGTAGTAAGCACTGATATCTGCCGAGGAGATAGTGGCTATGGGTGACCCATCGTGGCCTCTAATCAACCAGGCTTCTGTGTCTGTGCATTGCAAGATCCACCCAATGGTTTATGAGCACGGGAAAAATGAGGGGTGTGCTGCAAACTTGTGTAACTTGGATCTTTTGATGTTTATGCACACCTGGAAGTCCTCCTAGGTCTCTGGAATATCTTTATTAGCAAACTCCTTGTAGATAGTGTACCGGGAGAGCCTAGTTGTTTTTTTTATATTGCAAGTAGTGTCCACAAAGATAAGTAACTCCTCTTCTAGGCCGGCTTCTTATGACCCACTTCTCGAGGCCCCTCGAGTAGCTTTAGTGGTGGGGGGAGCCATCTCATCCTCAAAAGAAGAAATGGATATGCACTCTAGATCGAAATCACCTGGCATGTCAAAAACACAGTCCCATGATGAGAGAGACGACATGAAAAATCAGTTAAAGTTGCAAAACAGAAAGGGGGAAGTAAGTGACAGGTCATAGGGAAGACAGGTCGCCGGGAAGATAGGTCGCACGGTCACAACTATGAGGATGTAACTAGTAACATAGGTCGTGGGAAAAGGGAGTGCAAGGTCGCAGATTTTGAGCTATGGTCACAGGTCGCATCAAGCTGGAGGTCGCAGGGTTGTAAAGTCACAAGGTCGCGAGGGAAGGGGGATTGCAATTTCAACATGCGCGACTTAGGCTTAAAAAGATCAGGGAGGTTGCTACATGACTTAAGGGGGTCAGGGTCTCCTTCAGATGAGTGAATCCAAGCCTACTGGTAAAAACAAAGGGATCTAGGTCGAGGAAAAACACATTGTCCGATTCAAGGAAGGGAAGAAGTAACCAGGGCAACCTTTTTGGCATGAAATGAGAAAGAAACTTAAGTAACAAAGAAAAATCCTAAGGTGAGGTAATGCCAAAGGTCGGGGAACGTAGTCACTAACACTTGGGAGAAAGAATGATTGCAGGGCAGTGGGTGGTTACTTACCTGGAGCCGGATACGCATGCAAACTCAAGTAAGAGGGCCTCCTAGCTCTTCGTGTGACCAAGGGAACATTTACAAATGTGACTTGGGAGGCTTCATATATATATATATATATATAACTGGTCGCATGTGTGAGGTCGAAAGGGAAAGGTACGCGACTATGCGACCTAGCAGGTCATATAGTCACAATAGTCACATGGTCGCATTGATGACTATGAGTTAATGGTGCGACCTTGCGACTCGCAAGATCAGATAGTTGCATTGTCATGTGTATGTTTGGCAAGGAGGGATGAGATCTTGCGACCCTTGCAACTTATGCAACTCAGAAGGTCTCTAGGTCGCGAGAGTTTAGGAGGATGGAAGTTGCAACTTCGCGACCTATGCGACTAGTAAGTCGCAATGGTCGTGATAGTTAAAATGGTCACAAGGATTAGTTTTAGTCGCACTCTGACTCTACGATAGACTTACTAAGGTAGGTATTGGTAACTTGCTTTTACTTAGCTGAAAACCAAATTTCTCCCTCAAGCTCCTTGATACTGCTAAACTCTTTGATTAGAACTAGGCAGGGCTAGTGGCTTGGCCTAGTGAAGGGGCTCTGAAAATTTCTAGGTTCTCAGATTTTTGGAGGGCTTGTTGCAGTAGCTACAACAATTGGCGATTCCCTGGGAGACTCCAAGATCTCTGACGCCTTCAGGCCTAACTTAAGGGGGACTTAAGTTAGTATTGCTTAGTGGAGATGTGGGTCCCACTGATGGTATTTGGGACTCCCCTTCGAACTTGGTCAGTTGTCCCAACTAGCGTGACATGGTCTCTGCATATGCGATAGGGTGCTACTTAGCGCTGCCCCTAGGAAAGAAAGGGAAATTGAAGTTACATTATGAGTTTTTGAAGTTTTATTAGTATAGTGGTCATGGTACTCTGGTGTTGCTCCGCTTCCAGCGAGCCTGAACAGTACCCAGGCGGAGTCATTACCTAGAAATCATGAAAGTTGCTTCGCTGCGAGTGAGCCTGGTCAGTACCCCGGTGGAGTCATTACCTCACCTCTTTGCGCAGGAAGCCTTTCTTGGTCCTTTAGCCCTTATTATGAAATGGATGGAGGTGCTCATTGGAACTTATTTATCTGTGCATATAGCACTTATTTGATGGTGGCTTAAAGCTTGGGTGGACGAGGGATCCCAACTTATTTTAGCTTGCAAAGAGGTCGTTTCTGGTTTTTCAAAGACCATATTATTTTCCCGAGATACATGTATTCTCAAAACTGGATTTTTCAGTTTCTCCTTCATTCCCAAAACTACAGGTGAGCTAGAACAATTCAAGACCTTTTCTACCATGTAAGCAATTGGGTCAGACTGGCGTAAGCATGAGTGAAGACCATGTGTGCCATCGAGTTCCCCATTATCACTAGTTTGGCATACTAGGCTTTTGTCGTGACTTAAGTCTTGGTCAATAAATGGTTCCGAAGGGCATCCACGGGAGCCAACATGCAGGGCCGCTCTAACCTTAACCTACCATTTGAGACTTATTCCAAAAGTCAACAAACAAAAACTCACAAAACAAAAACTATCGACAACAAACTATGATTATCTAAGAAAGCAAAGGTAAACTATAGTACAAGGTGGGGTCAACAACTCTGGGGTTACTAGGTAAAGTAATAGTTTAGGTCATGGCCATTCACCGGGAGGGGTTCTACTCACCCTCCCACGGTTTGCAATTTGAAGGTGCGATGGCCAATGTTTTCTATGGTCTAGAATGGGCCAATCCACAAAGCCTGGAACTTCGTGTGTTTGCCTTTGTCTTCATGGGCCCTATCCCACTTGAGCACTAGATCTCCTACATCAAACTTGCGGGAACTTGAGGATTTTTCGTCAAACCACTTCTTGATCTGAGCTTGATGGATAACAAACTTTTCCTTGGTTTTCAATCTTTCCTCTTCCAATCTTACTAGGATATCAATTGGGCTTTGAATGGCCAAACACGGGGAGCCTTGCAACTCTTGAGCCAGTCTAAGGGTAGGGAGGTATAGGTTGGGTGGCAGAATGGCTTCTTTCCTGTACACAAGGAAATAGGGAGATGTGTCCATTGATGTTTTGGGAGTGACCCGGTCAACCCATAGAGCGTTACTGAGGGCGTTATGCCAATTCTTCTACTACGAAAGTAGGGTTTTCTTGATGATACAGATGAGGTTTTTGTTGGTTGATTCTGCTAAGCCATTTCCTTGGGGATACTAGTTGGCCGAATGTTTCAATACGATGCTATTTTCTAGAGAAATTTTAAGAACAAAAAATGAGTAGTGTTATCAAAGACAAGAGAGGTTGGAACACCAAACCTGGCTATGATGCACTACTTAATAAAGGACATTACCTCATCGTCATTAAATTTTCACAATGGAACCACCTCTACCCATTAGGTGAAATAGTCAATGGTTGTGAGTATGTACCTGTGTTGTTTTGAAAAGTTTGGCATGATCTTTCCTATGATGTCTAACCCCCATTGTTGAAAAGGTTCCTCAACTACTGTGGGTTGGAGTGGGGCGGCAAACCTTGCTTGCCTGCCTAAATATATCTGGCAGATAGGATACTTCTGCGCGTAGGCATGGGCATATTTGAATAATGTGGGCTAATAGAAACTTTCCCGCATGAATTTATGAGTCGTGGTGTTGCTTACATAGTGACCTCCTGCAAGCCCATAGTGTAGATCTTTCAACACACGTTAGGCTTCATCATATCCTAAATATCTCAGTAATATACCAAGGTGGTTCTTTCTGAAAAGGTTTCCTTGCATTATTTGATATGAGGCGACCTTGAGCCTAACGACCCTCTTTTGTCTGGCGGACATAGCTTCAGGTAAAGATCCTTTACTAGGTACTGCTTTACATCGAAATACCATGATGAGGTGTCATGTGAGCTAAAGAGTTCATTCTAGTACATTATGATTTCATGCTCCCATCCTTCTGTTACCTAGGTCAGCCAATCAAGACTTGTGTTTTAAGGATTGACTGCTTCGGTGGTCAGTTTACAAAGTCTGTGTCCTTTCATAGTGTGGGAAGGTTTGAATTCCAAATCATATTCTTGGAGGGAGGTCATCCAGCTAGCTCTCCTTTCTCCGAGCTCCTGTTGTACAAAAATGGATCTGACGGCTGGGTGTGGGACCATTACTATGACATGGTTTTTTAGGATGTATGGTCTGAAGTGTTTCACCGCTTTGTAGACTGCGTACACCTGCTTATAGATGTTCGAGTAGCTACGCTCTGCACCTTGGAGTCTCATACTCATGAACGATATGGGACGTTCGTCATGATCAATGTCCTTTTGTGCAAGGACCGCAACCAATGATGAATATGAGGTGAAAGTGTATAAGATAAATTCTTTACTAAAATTAGGGCTAGAGAGGGATGGGGCATCCACGATCGTTGTCTTAATGCGATCAAAATATTCATTTTCCTCTCGATCCCATTTAAATACTAGGTCCTTCTCAATCATGTTCTACAAAGGTTTGACAATTTGTGCAAAATCTAAAATAAATTTACAAAGGAAATTAATTTTTCCAAGGAAAGATTTCATACCTTTCTTGGTGCTTAGCTAAGGGAATCTGCGTTATAGCTTTTACGCAATCTAGATGTACAGTGATTCCATTCTTCGTGATGATGTGGCCCAACAAATTTCCTTCTGAAACTACGAATATGTTTTTTTAGGGTTGAGGCAGATCCCATACTTTCAGCATCTCTCGAAAATATGCTTTAAGTGGTGGAGGTGGTCCCTCCTTTTCTTCGAAAAGAAGGTGACATCATCCAAGTAGACCACCACACTTTGACCCATGAGGCCTCGGAAAGCGATATCCATTTCTCTTTGGAAAGTTGCCTCAATCCAAAGGGCATGCGGAAAAATGCAAACATCCCCCACTTAGTTCAGAAGGTTGTTTTGATCCGATCTGGTTTGGCAACCAAAACTTGATTGTAACCAGAGAAGCCATCTAACAGTGAGAAAACTTCAAATCCTGAAACGGTCTAGTAGATTTCTTCCATGGACGGGATCAAGTAGTTATCTTTATCCGAGGCTCAGTTAAGGTTTCAGAAATCGACACAAAGACGTATCTCCCCTAATTTCTTACGCACTGGAACCAGATTAGATACCCATGTGGAGTGTCTGACATTGAATATAATCCAAGCATCCAATAACTTCTTGAGTTCCTTTTGAATGAGAGGTTCTAAATTAGGGTGCACATTCCTTAGTTTTTGCTGAAAGGGCTTGGCCCCTTCTTTGGTATGGATGACATGATAAATAATGTGGGTATCATATGTTTTCAGATAATCATATGTCCAAGAAAACACATCACATTACCTTCTAAATAAGTTGATGAACGCATATCTTTCTTCTAGGGTGCACCCTACCCCTAAGTTGACATACTTGGGTTCGGACTCAGTCCCGAGGTTGATTTGCTCGTGTGAGAGAGTTGAAATATTAGTTTTTGTATTCGGGGGGCCCTTGAAATGGCTCTAGAGGTCAAACAGTTGTTCCAGTGTCACTAACCCTTTAGGTAATGGATTTCCTTTACGTGAACCCACTTCCTGTTCGAGAGATATCTCATGTTCCTCTTCATCAATAGCTGAGTCTTTGAAAACTTCCACATTTTTCATGAATTCCAGAATATGTTGGTCATCATTGAAAATGCACAAGTTAGTTATATTGTCAGGCACTGTTGGTTTATACATAATTTTAATAGAAAACTTGTCTATAAGGGGTGTGAACCTGGCTGTAGCATTAGCTAGATTGTCGGAAGCAACATTATTAAACCTAGGAACGAAAATAATATTGAAAGCTTTAATGAATTTATGAGATGCCATGCCTCTTGCTGGTAATTCTTGAGGTGTGGAGATAGACAATGAATGGTATTGTGTACCTGTCTTGTAATTATTTTGAATCCCTAATAACCTTCAGGCAGTCTACTTTCATATCGATAACCTTTTTGAGGCCAAGGACCAATGCTTTGTATTTTGTAGTATTGTTGGTGCATTAGAACTCCAACTTGCATGAAATTAGGGACTTGTTTCCTTTGGGGTCCAACAAGATGCAACCTGCCCCTGCTCCATCATGATTTTTATGGAATTTCAGTGTGCTGAGCTTGGTGAGGAGCATGGAAGGAGTCTTGTCCTCTAAGAATTTGTCCAGGAAGGTTTTCCGAAAATCATCCCAAGTATGGATAGAGGCAATAGGCAGTAACCGATACCAGGTGGTTGCTTTATTCTCAAGGGTGTGTGGGAATAAATGGCATGTTACATCGTCATACTGGGCCTTCATCATCTACAAGGCTAAGTAGAAGTTGCTTACGTGGTCATCGGCTAAGGTCCCTTTCTCTAGGTCGAATTTTGGGAGGTTCTTCTCAGAATGGCGAGGCATATCATGCAGTAGGCCTCTAAGGTTCAAAGGGGATTGAGCCATCCAGGCGAGTGGCAGCAGATGATGATTTTCTATAGGTTTGAAGAGGAGGCGGTGATCATTACCTTCTAATTCACTATCAGTGCCTGAGCCCCCTGGGGGGGGGGGGGGGGGGGGTCACCTGCCTTCTCCTTGGGGTACTTTAAGGTGTCCTAGATCTCTGGTGCTTCTCACGTTTCTAGTATTCCTAAAATTTCTTAGGAGAGAATGATTGTTGTAGAAGTTTATATAGTCTCTAAGGTAGTCCCAAGCCCCTGGTCCCAGGATCCCATGAGTGCCCCCGGTGAAGGGTTGATTGTTAACGGGGGTCTCTTGAGTGATACGACGATCATTCCCATGCACTTCCTCCCCTTGAGACCGGTTATTTTCACCAGTAATGGTATTCCTAGGGTCACCTCCTTCATCTTCAGGTTGGCTTTCCAATTTCTCAATAGATAGCCTCTCAACAGTGTCCATGTAGTCATACAGCGCTAGGCCGATTAACTACGATATGGAGTTAACAAGGACACATTGGCATGTATGATGCAGGTTGGAAGTGCGCGTGTTGGATAGTGAGTTAGTGGCATGGATACATTTCAAACCCCTGGCGAATTGTTGAGTAATAGGGCATAGAGCCCTGAGTTGTTCGTTAGTGACCTTGAAAAAGAAAAGTCCCTTCTGGGAGCATCTTCAAGGGGGGGAATTTGGGATTCTTCCTGAAAAGGCTTTGTGAAGGCTGGCCCATAAGGGGGAATGTATGGTATTTCAGGGGGCATGGTAGATCGAGGCTAGCTACTACCTTAGTGGGAAATTTTGGTGTGGAGGTGTGGATTAGTACTTTCCATGGCCCTCCTTCTAGTGTCGGGTTCTATTGATGTGCTAGAATATTCTGCCAATAGCCAAGGGGATCTCCTCAGTGTGGGCTCCCAACTAGAACCTGCACCTTTTGTGGTAGGGATCCCTTCTAGTATGTAGGCTCAGCTGCCATTCAATTTTTTTAGAGTTTGCTTTGGACAAAGGTGAAATGTGAACCCAATTGAAAGAATGAACCTTAAATAAATACAAGGAAATAATTGACAAATATCCTATATCACATATACCATGAATAGCCAAACCATAAACGACATGAAACATTATGTAAAGTTACTATTAGCAGACTCTAAATAAGACTTATGTATTCTAAGATAAAATGCTTAACAATTGTAAATCAGTTCACAACGATCAAACATTTATAAACATGCATAACTTGCATGGTCAGAAACAGATTATACCAACACCAAAGAAATAGTTCACTGGCACGAGTATAGATTTAGCGAAACAAATACCATTCATATGAAGCAAAATAAAGTGTAGAGTATGAGACAGTATGTGATCAGACCACAAATCAAATAGATTTTCGGAACAATCGATCCAGCAAGTGAAGGAAAATACTCATGGCATTAGCACATAAAACATATGAAGAATCCAATAGTAGAAGCTTACAATCATTCCTTGCATATATTAAAAAGACATAAATTCTCTCAAGCAATGTATGTCTCCAAAAAAGTCCTCAGCAAAAAGTCCATTACAAATGAGGCCTGAGGGTATATTTATGGGGTAAGGGCGACCCTTGGTCTACCCTTGACTCTTGAGCTACCTCATGACCTTCCGTATTCTCCATAGAACTTTTGGTATTCTACATGACCTTCCATACTCACAAGGTGTTTTATGCTACTGTAGACAAAAAATGTCATGAAATTACTATCAAGCTAAATCACTAATTTGATAATGGCAAGTTCTGGAATATAAAGCTTGAGTTGTTTCGTCAAATATGTGCGCCACAGGTTATATTATGCTACAATGGGCATGATTTGTGGCTAATCTTCATCATTTCGGTGTAGGAACTCGAGGGAATCGAGAATAAGAGTGCTTCATTTGGCGTGCACCTGATTATTCAAGGTTACCAGCTTGGTGTATATCCTTACTGCTTCTGTCACATAATGTGTGATGTTTTCTTTGGTAACCGGCATGTCCTTTGTGTGGGCTACTTCTTTAAATGTCTCTATGTATGCCTGTACTTCTGAGGTCATTTCTTCCTGCTTCTTGACCTGCCCAAATTCTCCTATTGGGGGGACTCCATGTAATTGGATTACTAATTCCAAGCTGCTAAAAAGATGCTTGTAGGATGCCAGTACTCTTTACACATCTTTGGTTGGTTTGTATTTAGACTGAACTTTGATGCAGAGCTGGACTTTGATGTTCTTCATGGTGATCCAGTCTTTCTTTGGGACCACCTCCAGGGCCCCTGGATACTTAATGAACCATTCGTGTATCCTAACCAAAGCAGTCATAACTTCTTTGAGCATGGCTATCCTTTCTTTTGTGTGACCCTTAATGGCCGTGATGGGGGATATTGTGTGGTGTAGTTTAGACATTTCTTCATAAACTACCATCATGGCTTCACCCAGAGTCTTTTTTTCCACCTCAATGGTTGCCTGGAACTTTGTTGTGCTTGAGTGTACTAAGCGGAGTGCCACGTTCTCTTCCTCCATCTTCTTCTTTTCCTATTCTAACATGGTGGCCCTCTGCTCATATGTGTAAATCCTATTCTGCAAATCCGCAATTTGTTTGCTCATCCTGGCCACATTATGTTTTGTAGTGGCCACAAAAGTCATCCTGACCAAGGCAATCATTTGAGTATTTGTTGTAATATTAGGCACAATATCTTTGGCCGTGGTCACAGACAGAGGCTCGGCTGGATTCTTGCTGCAAAACTTATTCCTTTCCTGTACGATCTTGAGGTTTATCTCATTGAAAGTGAGCCGAGTGATATCTAGGACCTCCTCGTCTTGATCCTCTGAGATTCCTAGCTCTTGGAGTGGGAGATGTCTGCCATTGAGAGGAGTAGTAGGGAGTATGTCTAATGGAGGAAGCTCATTTTTTCCCTACCAAATTCACCTGTTTTTATGGTCTCTCCTTTTTCGCTTTCTCAAGATTCCTTTTCCTTATCCCTCTTAAGCTATTCTTCCCATTGCCTCCTCTCTTCTTCTACTACTACCCATTGCCTCTCTAGTTCATCTTCCATGTTCTTTAGCTCTTGTTCCAACCTCCTATTTTCTTCCTACCTTCTCTTCTCATATTCTTCTTCTTCACATTTTTTTTGCTCCTCTTCTTCTTTCCTTTTCCTCTGCTCTTCTTCCTGCCTTTTACTCTCTACCTCTTCTTGTTCCCGTTGTTTTTCTTGCATTTGTTTCTCCTTCTCTTGTTCCTCCCACCTTCTCCTTGTCTTTTTTTGGCTCTAGTTACTCGAATATGGAGGTTGTTTGTTCTCCAACTCCCTTTGCCCCTTGAGCTCTCACTTTTTTCCTTTCCAAGTGGGAATTTCTTTTTTCTAACGATATATCCTCCGCCTCGTTGTCGCTCACGGGGTCTTCCACCTCCTTCCCTTTGCATTGCTCAACCTTCCCACTGTCGGTTGGTGATCCAAGCTGATTTTTCTTCATGGCAAAAGATCTTTCTTTGAGGCTTATATTTTCTTGGGAATCATCTTGGGGTTCATCCCCTACATCCTATTCTTCACTTGGGCTGAATTTCCTTGTAGTGTTATACCAGTTCCCCACCCTGTCTTCAATGTCCTTTTGGGTGTGAGAATATGATCAACTGAATTTTTCCTTCTTGCAATGGGCAGCTACTATCTTCTCCGGAACATAAATTCAGTGGTTGAGCATTACGAAAAGTCTTCCTTTCAATGCATTGGCCTCTACCTCTACCTGTTTGAAATTTTCTACCACGTAGGCCCCGATGGTGAGGGGGAAGGTGGGCCAGAGTTTCTTCTTGCCTCTATTCAATATCTTTGAAAACCCTTGCGTCATCTAGTAACATACCTCTCATAGGAGTGTCCTATCTATGGAAACCTCAGTAGGGCATGCAAAGGCTTATGGGTACCGAACACCTTAATGAATTTCCCTTCTTCAATAGGGAACCAATGTGCTACCTTGATGAGTGTCTCCATTGCCCTCTTAGACATACATGGTGGTTCCTCACCAAAAAGTAATTGGTATAATGGGATAATAAAAGTTTTGGAGATGATATCTAACATACTTTTGTAGCCCGTGTCCTAGAAAAATTTATAATGGCTATGCATGTGGTTGGTTGTCGATGAGTCTGAGTTACAACTCTAGTTTTCGAAGTAGCACCTTGAGGAAATAGCATTGAGGAGGTATGATGACATATAGAATTCTGGAGTTTGTTTTGGTTGTGAGTTCTTGGCAGCCATTATGTTTGTTTTCAATGATGGGCATAGGATGCTTGCCCAATTAAAAATGGTTCCTCGAGTGGCAATACATGAGGGGAACCCAGATGCCATAGAAAATGTCACAATCTGGCTTGCCATACAACTAGTACATCATTGCAGCAATCAAATGATACACTTTCTGCAATCCCTCTATTTTGTAAGCTTGATTTGTTTTAACCTGAAACTTTGCAGGGCCTTGCCACGATTCCATGAGGATGTCTTTTGTGGGAGTTGAGAACCCAATGAGCCACTTGGTATTGAGGACCTCCTGTCTCTTGGGGAGCCTCTAGTAAGCATTGATATCTGCCATTGGAGATAACAGCTATGGGTGCCCCATCGTGGCCTCTGATCAACCAGACTTCCGCGACTATGAATTGCAAGATCCACTCAATGGTTTCTGAGCACGGGAAAATGGGGGTGTGCTGCCACCTTGTGTAACTTGGATCTTTTGACATTTATGTACACCTGGAAGTCCTCTTGGGTCTCTGGAATATCTTTATTATCAAACTCCTCGTAGATAGTGTACCAGGAGAGCCCGGTGGTTTTTCTTATATTGCAAGCAGTGTCCCCGAAGATAGGTGGATCCTCTTCTGGGCCGACTTCCCATGACCCACTTCTCGAGGCCCCTCGAGTAGCTTTAGAGGTGGGGGGAGCCATCTCGTCCTCAAAAGAATAAATGGATATGCACTCTAGATCGACGTCACCTAGCATGTCAAAAACACAGTCCCACGATGAGAGAGACGACATGAAAAATCAGTTAAAAATGCAAAATAGAAAATGGGCAGCAAGTGACAGGTCGCAGGGAAGACAGGTCACACGATCACGGCTATGAGGATGCAACTAGTAACATAGGTCACGGGAAAAGGGAGCGCAAGGTTGCATATTTCGAGTTATGTTCATAGGTCGCATCAAGCTAGAGGTCACGGGGTTGCAAAGTCGCAAGGTCTCCAGGGAAGAGGGATCACATTTTCAAGACGCACGACTTGGGCTTAAAAATATTTGGGAGGCTGCTGCATGACATAAGGGGGTTAGGGTCTCCTTCAGATGAGTGAATCCAAGCCTGTTGGTAAAAGCAAAGGGAGCTAGGTCGATGAAAAATACACTATCCAGGTCGAGGAAGGGAAGAAGTAACCAGGGAAACCTTTCTGGCACGAGATGAGAAAGAAACTTAAGTAACAGAAAAAAACCCTAAGGTGAGGAAATGCTAAAATTCAGGGAATGCAGTCCCTGACACTTGGAAGAAAAGAATGATTGCAGGACAATGGGCGGTTACTTACCCGGAGCCAAGCACATGCACAAACTCAAGTAGAAGGGCCTCCTATCTCTTCATGTGACAGAGGGAATGTTTACAAATGCGACTTGGGAGGCTTCATATATATAGAACTAATCACACGTGTGAGGTCGCGGGGGACAGGTACGCGACTATGTGACCTATGTGACCATGTGACCTGGTATGTCATATAGTCGCAACAGTCACATGGTCACATTAATGATTGTGAGTTAATGGTGCGACCTTGCGACTCGTGAGACCGCATAGTCACATTGTTGCATGTATGCTTGGCGGGAAGGGATGCGATCTTGCGACCCTTGCGACTTATGCGACTAGGAAGGTTGCTAGGTCGTGAGATTTTAGGAGGATGGAAGTTGAGACTTCGCGACCTCTATGACCAGTGAGTCGCAATGGTCACAATAGTAGCAATGGTTGCAAGGATCAGTTTTAGTCATGCTCCAACTCTGTGACTGAATTACTAAGGCAGGAACTGGTAACTTTCTTTTACTTAACTGAAAAGCAAAATTCTCCCTTAGGCTCCTTGAGACTGCTAAACTCTTTGAGTAGAACTAGGTGGAGCTAGTGGCTTGGCCTGGTGAAGGGGCTCTAAAAATTTCAAGGCTCTCAGATTTTTGGAGGGGTTGTTGTAGCAGTTGCAACAGGTTCTAAATTGGATCATGGAAAAACAAGACATTATATTGGTATAGTTTACATAGTAGGTTAGTTTCCCCATTACTACATGCATAGTAATCCTTCAAAAAATTAGTTGAGGATGTGATATCAAAAGTCTTACTAGTCATTATGGAATTCCTTTGGAATAACATAAGTTTATCCCGCATGGTCATATTATAGTGCAGAGAGAGATACCTGTAGCTAAGTGTTGACTCCACCAAGAATCCAAGTTGTATCTTCTCAATCTCCAATATATTCACTTGTTTCTTCAACTAAAACAATTTATTTTCTTGTGGCCTTGCTTCTTCCCATTTGATTTTGTGGGTTTCAAAGTACTCAACCCACTTCTCTCTTAATCATATAACATTTTGGTGATGTTCTTTGATAGACAGCACCCCTTCTCCATATAATTCTAGCAGTTGATTCCACCTATCTTCTTTTGCTTTCATCCACAAGTCAAGTATATCTACTTGTGTGGCTTTCTCTTCCATTGGTTTATCCTTTGTCTAAGTAGATATCTCAATAAAGGTAATTATACTATATGTTGTTTGGACAACCACTTCTTGAGTTTCTCTTTTTTAGGTTTGGATATTCTCTCTTGCTTCAGGGACAGGCTCCCCTATAGCAAGGGAACTTATTGCTTGGGGAAATCTAGTTTCTCAAAGGATATTTCCTCTCTAAGTTCATCTCTCAACAATTTAATGGTGGTTTTAAGTTCCCTATTTTTCTTCTTTTCATTTTATTCTTCCATTAAAGAGATACATATAAAGGCATGAGACAAGGAGTAATTTTCTTGAAAATGCATAAGAATAGGCACCGAAATGGCATATTAAGAGGATCACCATACCTTGACTAAAAATTAAAATATATTAATATGAGATGGAAATAGGGAAAAAATATGGACAAAATTGTATTGGATGGGTGCTAAAAAAATGTCAATTTGGGCACCTATCATCAAGTCCCCATAGCTTAATTCGTTACATGTCCCTATGCAACAAACAATCAATTTGATTATCAGAATATGAGGATCCCATGGAGATTTTTGAGGCTATAATCAATGTATCCTACCTCATGTTCATGGAAGCATCCTCCTCTTACCTAAATTTCATTCCAGCAAGCCAGTTCCTCTCTTCTAAACAACTTGCATTCCTTCATGTATTGCCTAGTTGGTAGTCAGATAATTGAATAGTGAAAGTTAAAAGCTATCCATATATATCCACCACTTTACATGCACTTAATACACATATTCACTCTCTCTAGTGCTACCTTCAAGTTGTTGGGACTAAAGAGGCCCCTTTGTTGAATGTCTCCCTAGCCTATTTCCATATTTTAGTACATCCTTCTAGGGCTTCCTTCTCCAATACTTTAATCAGTGCTCTATAATGTGAAATAACCTCATGCCTATTTTTAAATGTGAACTTTATATTTAGGGGAGAGTAAGTGCATTGTTTGTGTGTGTTAAGGACTTGTAAATGCCTATGATATTGTCCCCTGGCCCATAGGTTTCTATTTAGATTCTTTTTGCAAACTTATGAGAAGATGCTTAATCAACAAGTTTGATTAGGTAATATACAAATGCTCTCATTTAGCATCCCCCTACAAAGTGGTTGGGGTTCTAGATTGAATCATGGAACAAATAGACATTATATTGGTACAGTTCATATAGTAGGTTAGCTTCCCCATGACTACATCATAGTAAGCCTTTAAAAGGGTAGTTGAGGATGTGATCTCAGAAGTCTTACTGGTCATTATGCTCTTCCTTTGGAATAAAATATGTTTCTCTCGCATGATCATATTATAGTGCAAAGAGGGATCCATTTAGCTAAGTGTTGACTCCACCAACAATCCAGGTTGTATCTTCTTAATCTCCAATCTATTCACTTGTTTCTCCAACTGAAACAATTTATTTTCTTTTGTTATTTCTTCTAACCATTTGATTTTGTGGGTTTAAAAGTATTCAACCCACTTCTCTCTCAATCCTCTAATATTTTGATGATTTTCTTTGATGGGTCTCACACATTCTTAATATAATTCTAATAGTTGATTCCACATATCTTCTTTTGCTTTTATCCATGTATTAGGTGTATCTACTTGTGTGATTTTTTCTTTCATTGTTTTATCATCTATCTAAGTAGATATCTCAATAAATGTAGTTCTACTATATGTTGTTTGGACAACTAGTTCTTGAGTTTTTATTTTGTAGGTTTGGACTATCTCTCTTGCTTTAGGGAGAGGTTCCCCAGCAGCAAGGGGAATTCTTGTTTGGGTAAGTAAATCTAGTTTCTCAAAGGATCTTTCCCTTTAATTTCATCTCTCAATAATTTAATGGTGGTTTTAAGTTCCCTAATTTTCTTCTTTAGCATATTATTCTTCCATAAAAGGGGTACATATAAAGGCATGAGACAATGAGTACATATTGCTTTATGCCTCCTAGTTTTGGATGTCTTCTTCAATCCTGGGATAGTAATAACCTCTTTTGTGGCCATGCTAGGATTGGAAGTTTCTTCTTCTTATTTTTCTTCTTTGTAGACCTCTAGAATTGTAGCAAGGCCTTCTCCTAGAATTTCCCTTGCTAGTTTTTGAGTTGTAGCGAGGGTTTTTTCCCCACTTCTTCATCAAGTGCAAGTGCAAAAAAATATCAACTATTTCAATCGATTCCCAATCATCGAAAATATATTTATAACATCATGATCATCTTGTAGAGGTATGTCATTGGCATTTGAATATTTTATTTTGGAGAACAAATTTTATTTAATTTCCATGGGCAATTATAAGCTCCCTCTCGACAGATGTAGGTAGTGTTCCCAATCTCAGTTGGAATCATCCATCATGGGGACCTTCTATTGATTGTGCATCTACTTCCTACTTCCACATTTCCATTATTATATGGAAAACAATAAGAACAAAACAACTTCCAAATATATACCTTAATCAAATTTCCCACTGTGATTGTGGACTCCTTTGCAACTCCCATCTCCAAGAGTGCTTTGTAATTCCTGGAGCTCACAATAATTTTGGAGTTGGAGCAGTGAATCCAATTCCTCCAGCAATTCAGCACCATGTTCCCATACATCATCTAAGAAGAGGGCAAACCTCCTTCCCTACATAGACACATTCAACAGTATCTTTCATATTTGTATTTGGTTCTATAAGCTTTCTTTGCATGCTTATTTGTGTGGAGAGTTCTTTCCGAAGACTTGAAAAGGAAGGACACTCGGAAATGGTGATCCAAAGCAAGAAACTATCATGGAAGAGATCCCTTACCTTTTGGCTATTGAAGAGTGTCTTCTGATGCAAATTTTTGCCAAACCACCCTTGTCAACCATGCCAATTCAAGAGAAGGGAGAGTTAGCCTTTGCATTAGTCACTAACTTCTCCAGCTTTTCAAAAGCATTGTGTTGTCCCACTACAATGGGAAATTAAGTGAAATAATGCATTCACTTTAGTATTCATGAATCCTTATAATATAATTGTATTATGCCAAATGCATGACAAAATTTTGTGATTTTAAGTGTATTAGGTGATCATAAAAAGTAGAAATGAAAACCATATGCCAAGCGACAATGATAAACTTTGAAATATAACATGCATCTTGAGTTGTATTTAGGTTTACAAATGCATCCAAGAAATTTATCATTTCCATTGGATATTTATAACACACGATGTTATTTCAACCATTAAAGAAACAATTAAACTCATGAATAACAATGGAACCCTTCAACCGTCAAAGCAACAATTAAACTCATGAATAGAAATGGAACTTTGGATGTTGAATGTAAAGAAATGGGTGGTGATCTTAGTATGCAAATGTAAGATTATATATCAAAAGCACTCTTGCACCTTTGGGTTAAGAAATAACTATTTATCATATATTTAGTACATCCTTGGGTTGAGAAAATACTATATTCATTACACTTTTGGGTTTCAAGGGTTCTTTCATAACTTTGTTATGCTTATTAGATTTGAAGAATTTAAATTACCTTTATTTGAGCTAAAATATTTAAGAACTTTGAATATGATCTGGAATAGTGAAGTGACTCTATTCGTGGTGAGAGGAATTTCCCAAATCAACTATTCCTTTGGTGTACCTTTGCACCTTTGGGTGAAATTGTTAGTTTTAAATTTAATTTGCAAAGAGACGTGCCTCTTGGGCACCTTAAAATCATCATTATAAAAAGACACTTGAACTTCTCATTTTATCATCCACTCATAACTCTAATTTTTTTCTCTCTCACATGTGGGAATTAATCTAAGGAAGAGGTTGAAGTTTGTAAGAAGTCAAATTTCTAAGACATCCCATGTTTGACCAGTTGAATTTTCTGAGTGTAATTACTTAATGATGTTATGGAGTGTGTTAAAGTAATATCATATATCAGTTGAAGTAATTATTAGTCACAGAAAAATGTGCTTGTCTAATTAACACTAGAAAATTAACAATTTCAAACAAGTGTTTAACTATAACAATGTAATATCAAGCAAAGAGAGCACTTTACCATTTGAGCTCCATTTTCGCTTGCTATTGTATTTTTGTAAACAGCTAGCAATTCACTATTGCAATCACTTATTAATATTCTGAAGAGATGTCACCTGCTCATTTCCACTTTATGCCTCTTCAGAAAATTGATTACTCCTTTTTTTAGTTGCTTGTCGTACTTCTATCTCTTTTGCTAAGATTCAATTATGGTCTCTTTTTCAGCTTTGAATTTTGAAAGTTTGTCTTCTGCAGAACATAATGCATTCCTGATGTCAAGAGTAGTCATCTGTAAATCTTGCTCCTAGTTTTTTGAAAGCCTCCTCTGTCTACTTGTCCTCATTGATCTCACTCAATAGCTAATTTTGTAATCTCCTTCTCTAACTAATTTTGTAATTGTTCCTTCTCTAGATTACATGATTCTTGTAGTTCCTGAAGCCAATGAATGCAAACTTAGATTTTCTTAATATATTTTTCATTTTCTCACTCTTTCCCTTATAATCAAATTTAGTTTTTCACTTAATATTCATATTGTGCGGGGATTCAACACCATCTTTGGTAAAAACTTCTGAAACATCCATTTTCACATTAGGTTTCCCACTGTTAGCAAGCTCTGATAGTTCTTGACTAGAAATGACTTTAAAAAAAAGGATTAGTGAGACCTGATATTTGGTGAAGTAGCCATTACTTTAGCCCCAAAAATATCATTGCCAATCCTCTGTTTCTTATCATAGGGACTAGAAATCACCTCCCCCTGATTTTCCTTATGACTGTAAGGACTCTTATGTGCACTGGAAATGGATTTGGGTTGCTTTGCAAATGCCTTCATTTTCAATTTGTAAACCTCTGTTTTCTTTACGCAAATTGGATCTCCCAACCTTTTGGTGTTATCAATCCCTGATATGGCCGAGCATCATCTAGAATATGAAGGATCCACATGGGTCTCATCCCCACCTGCTAGGGGCACCAAATGTTCTGCGAAGTGAGGATATTCCATTTCAAGCTTGCAAATCCAAATTGGGTATGACCCATAGGAATTGTAAGAACACCTTCATGTTTCATGGTTTCACAAACTCTTCTACCCTTGGATTGAATCAACAATTATAATGACAAAGACAATATTTGTATCAATGGCATCAAGATCCACATGAAGCCCATCAATGCCATTCAAACCTTCATCTAAAATATGAGACTTATGGTGGTCATCTTTAAGCCGACCAAAGATATCATGCAAAAAAATAAGGCCAGTTGCACACAATACTCCAATTTGTATCATCCCCCCACCTAAATTCTTCCTAGGCCACTTTTCCTTTTCAATGAATGTAACAAGGCCAGTTGCACACAATACTGCCATTAGAGGAATTTTGAGGTCTAAAATGGACCTCCTTAGAAAATGTACAACCAAAATAAACTTTATAAGAACCAATAGGATTCAATATGATGATGTCAACCATGGGGGATGATTCACCCTTTTTGGAGTAACAAAGTAAAGAGATTAAAAAATAATAAAATAATAAAACTACTTTTTCAACTCATATTTTCAACTTATCTCCCTAATGTTTTACTCAAATTTCAAGCAGGAGTATTCATTGGATGAAAAATTTAATTCCTCGTCCAAAGAGTACCAATGTTACATACTTTCGATGGACCCTGCTACATGAAAAATGAGAAATACATGAAAAAATGTGATTGTAATCACGTTTTTCATGTATTTCTCATTTCTTATGTCACAGGGTCCATCTAAAGTGTGCAACATGGGTACTCCTTGGATGAGGAATCAAATTTTTCATCCAATGAGTGTTCTCGCTCGAAATTTGAGTAAACCCATAGGGATATAAGCTGAAAATAAGAGTTAAAAAAGTAGTTTTTTCTTTTTTCCCTCTAAAATTTGATAATCTAATCTAATCTAATTTTATTATTTACACTATTATTTTATAATTTCCTTAGGAGGCCCATTTTAGACCTCAAAATTCCCCTAATGAATTTGTGTCATCCCCCCACCTAAAGTCTTCCTAGGCCTCTTTTCCTTTTCAATGAATGCTTGTGAACCTATGATAATAGATCCAACTGGAGCTCCCAAACCCTTTCAAAAACACACTGAAACATAATCAACAACACTAACAAGCTAACTAACAGGAACCCCCAATGTTGTGGAAGTATTAAATATGCAATAACCATCTACAAGAAGCTTCAATACATAGTAGTGAAATTTTTTGTACTTTGCATTTGTAAATTACAGAAGTAAAAATAATTGAACTGAACGCCTTTCAAGCTTGAAATTTTCGTGAAGTTTGGCTCGGGGACTTTCCTTAGTCTACAAATTGGGGATGACCAAAGCACCTCGCCACCCAAATATTTTCCATTTAGCAAACCCAAAATATCGAAAATGGTTTCATCTATGAAGAGCATGAGGGTGCCCAAAATGACATCTCTAACATTGACTGAAACCAAGTTGAAGAGAAGATTTCCCAAATTTTGCACTCCATAGTTGTTGGAGTTATTACTTCCCTATTGTAGAAGATTGAATTTCGATGACTAAAGGTCTTAGGGATCATGCCTTTGCTTCTTATTACTGCTAAGCATGATAAGAATTGTAAGGCTTCCTTGATGCTGCAAACTAGAGTTGGTTGGTGGTAGAGTTAGGAGGAATGTCGTTCATGGGCCTATTGCAGATCACCATGGAAATAACCAGGGAGTTTCAAATTTACAAAGAGAGCCCCAACAATGTTGGATTGATCTATCTTCTAGCCACATACCAACCAAATATTTCAAAGCACTATGGTAGAGCAATGTGTTAGCACAAAGCCAAGAGGCACATGGGCCTCATACAAGGCCTAAAATTAGGTTTTTGTTATATATATATATATATATATATATATATAATATATATATATTTATATATATATATTATATATATATATATATATATCTTATATTATGTATATAAATATATATATATATATGGGTGACCATGATTGCATGTATATTTCCTCAAAAATCATAACATTTCAATAAATTGAAAAAGTTACATGTTGTAGATGCATTTCATGCATTCTCAAAGGTTGGCCAAAAATAGACTAGAGATAACAAGCCCAGCAAAAACCTCCCCTATGATAATAAGAATATAAAAAATATGCACTGAAAGTGTTGTAGTTCTCACAAGTATCATAACAAAACATATATCATAGGTGTTGTCACAGTCTAGTGTCATGCATATATCTAAATGAAACTAAAATATCATGATTGTTATCACTATAATAGTCCATACAAGTGTTGATCATATAGATATCACTATATAAATACAAAAAAGAGTAGATGAAGATCCTATATAAGTCAGTTATCCTTCTGTGAAGGGTTGATGATAGTATTCCTTAATATATTCTCATGTGTTCTCTAAGATCTTCCAAATTCCCATATCCAATTGAATTATTGCCTTATACAAAGTGTCTGCCACTATGTCCCTTTCCCTGCAAATATGGCAACAAGTTATAGTATCAAAATATTTCTTTAATTGTAATATCTCCTCCAAGATCAAAAGAAGTTTGTGGTTGTGGCATCTTTGAGAAACATTGAACCAATTTATAACATTCATTGAATCACCAAAAACCTGAAGAGTATGACATCATTTTTCAATAGCCAAACAAAGAATAAGTTTAAGGGATAATTGCTTTGCAAAATTATTAGTGCCCCTGCCCAAACCAATCTAAGATTTGAAGAAATGATGTTCATTGAGATACAGTACAAGACCTCCTCCACAGACTCCATTTTCATTGTAAGTTCCATCAAAGCATGCCAAGAGAGCCAAAGGATTAATAGTCTCTTTAGCAATAACCCAAGGAAGTATATGAAGACGGAATAAGAGAAAAGATTCACATATTTGTGTAGCAAAAAAATCAATAACAAAGGTTAGGTACCTAAAGGTGGTCTTATTCCTTGGTAGCCACACCCCCCAGCATATGAGAGGAAGAATTTTTCTAAGTGCAACATCTTTGGATGAGTCCCGCCAAGTCTTCTAGGCATCATAAAATGACTCACCCCTCCACACCAAGTTACAACCAAGGTTATGCTTTACTTTGGTCCAAATGCACATAGTGAAAGGAAAGTGGAGGAACAAATGTGCCACAAACTCCCTAGCATTCTTGAATAAGATACACTAGCTAGTACCTTCTTTCTATCACTTGTGTAGATTTTCCTAAGCTGGGACTTTATTTTAAATTAAACACCAAATAAAGACCCTCTCCTTAGTTGGGAAACTAAGCTTTCAAATCTTATTTTTAATGTGTATAAAATGTTATACATACATACATACATACATACATACATACATACATACATACATACATACATACATACATACATACATACATACATACATACATATATACATATTATATATAATATATATATATATATCTATATATATATAATAATATTTATATATAATTTTTCTATAATTAATGTTGTATAAAATGTTATATTTTTTTTTCCCATGGAAAAAGTCGCAATTTCTATTAATAGTGATAAATTACATTCTGTAGATGCCTAAGCATATGCATATTGAGGCTGATAGCCTCCCATATATTCAAAAAGGTTGTTGAATAGCAACAACATCATAATTGTGCATCAATCTCCGCGCAGGGAGGTCATGAAAAGAAAACAGTAACAACTATAACTAGCTGACTGTGCCAAAAGAAATCCTATATTCTCCACGCAGGGAGGCCGCATAGATTGCCAAAACCAACAAAAAAAACCAAGTCGTTGATACAGTCCGTGCTGTTTGACTGTCATAAAACTCTGAAGGAGCTTATAGAACCCATAAAAATTGTACATGTATATAAAAACAGAAGTTGACGAGAACCATGATGAGCCAAAAAAAAATATATATATATATATATAATAGGAGTGTATAAGAGATAGCAGGGTGGTTAAGTCTCCTGTTGTGTATGTAGATCTATAAAAGTTCTATGGTAGTATGGATGGAAAGTTCCATCAACTTCCTCCTGAATCAACCAGTCCTCTTCCTGCCTGTGCACTGCCTCCTTTGATAAGTAGTCTGCCCCTGTGTTGCGCTCCTTGTAAATGTGAAGATAGACAAAATTATCAAAAGATGCCAAAAGCCTGAGAGCCTCATCCAATATATGTCTCAATGTAAATGCATAGCAGTGTGATGTTCTGTTGAGCCAACTGCAAACAATTTTGGAGTCCCAAAACAGTTGGAGATGAGAGCAATGCTTTTCAAGGGCAAAGTGGATGAGATGTTTGGTCGTGGATAGCTCGGCAAAGTTATTCGTGCCTCCTCCCAGGTTCATTTGGATCTTAATGCAGTGGTCTTCCCTCATATAGAGAATGCCCCCCCCCCGCAGCCCTCATCTTGGGCTGAGCCATCAAAATATGCCCAAGGGTGTGTTTTATCTATTAGTTTAGGTCGGATGGTCCTGGAGGGAGTCTGAGAGGTGTCTACAGGCAGTGAGTCAAAATCATCAAGGATGCAAGGTCTGATGTATATATATATATATATATATTATATATATATATATATAGTATATAATATCATGTAATGTACTAAAACACAAGACAAGAATCTACTCTACTCTCAATAGTGGAAACCAATAGATCGATGAAAACAATAGTTAGCAAGAGGAAGATAATCAATGGCACATAACACAATATTTCTCTGGGGAAAGAAATTGCTAAAAGAATCGACTATATGTATTACATTAATCAGAAGACCTGAGAAGAAAATACAAAGCTTGTTCTGACTAGAACAATTTTTGCACAAGTATGATCAACTCTCTACTCACAAGCTAGCTCAATACAACACTTAGTCTATTTCGCTGCTCTCCAAGCCCCTACTTCCTTGCACAATTCCTAGAGGAATTGGTCTCTATTTAATGAGGAAATCCTTCTTCCATAACTATGCAATCCAAATTAAGGTTCTCAATTGATTGCATGCACCATCTATACCACTCGGAAAATTATACAACTGATAGTACACTATCCCTGTACTCTAATATCAACTGGATCTTCCTTTGAACTGACATGCATGAGTTACTCTTGAGTGAATATCCAGTTAGCTAGAATAGCACTGAAGATGCACCAATGCACCAACTCAATACTAGACCTCTACTAGTTCCTAAACAATTAGAACTAGTTTAATTGACCATAACTCAGTCAAACTGAGTTATCTAATTACAACTCAAATAAACTCAATCTCGACCCCTAAAACTTAGGGATCATACTTACATGACTCCAGATAGAATTCCAACTCAAAACTCCTAAGTTAACTAAGTCAAATTAACTTAGTTAACTATTACAAGTTGTTATGAGAAAAGAATTACAATTTAATTCAAGGACAAATTAAATTGGAATTTCTAGATGTTATTTTTAACATTTCTTGTTGTTATTTTCAACAATCCCTCTCAACAAGAAAGGAATTCAACTCCATCATTATCCTAAACCTTTGAAATGTTCTGCATGCAACACCTCTCTCTAGTGTTGTTTCTATCGCAAATCGTGAAACCAAAAAAAGAACAGCATCAGTATGATGCATCTGTCACCAAAGTCTCTCACTACTACTGCCTCTATCGGCTAAAAACTTTGTGGTTCTGTTGACTCTGCTTTTCTGCACTGTTGTCACCTCTTCTTTGCACTCTTCAGTATCTTACTGCTCTATCCTCTATCACTCCTATCTCTGACTGCATCAATTGCTACTGATTCCTCCTAATACTATATACTTTGGGCTCTCGTAGCAAGGTACGATCCATGAGATAAAACCTCTCAATGGACCCTGCCCAATTTTAGCCCTCTTGGGACTATCACTTCACATCGCTCCACCCCACACCTTGAGGTATGGCTACATGTACTCCCTCTACCCACTTGGCTCGAAATTTTCTTGTACTGGAGGTCTCTACTTGAGTGGATGTCTCCACTCGGTCTTCTCTCTGCTTCTCCAATTGTGGTTGCTCCACAATTGTCTAAGACTACTTTTGAGGCTTCTTTTGGGGCTGCATGTTGAGAGGTAATTCATTCTCCCTCTAAACCACCAAGTCTCTAACCTTTTTCTTTATCCTCAAGGATTTTCATGCATGTTTCATCTCAAGTTAATACAGGTTCTTGGCTCGCACGCCAATCTGTTTCATTTGTCCCGCTATCATAAAATTTTTGGAAAAAAGAGTTGATTTTAAATTGATGATATATCCCTCTTCCGAACTCTGATTCAGATGATTTTCTGTTTTTTTGGATATTTTTCCACAAGAAATCTAGATCTTTTTTTTTTTAATTTGCACAAAAAAATCCATATCTTCTCTGCAAATTCTCCATCAAAACAATTCTTCCTCTGATACCATGTAGATTTCCTTGTAAATTCACAGCTCATGTAATGTACTAAAACACAAGACAAGAATCTACTCTACTCTCAATAGTGAAAACCAATAGATCAATGAAAATAATAATCAGCAAGAGGAAGATAATCAATGGCACATAACACAATATTTATCTGGGGAAAGCAACTGTTAAAAACTTCGACTATTTATATTGCATTAATCAAATATCTGAGAATAAAATACAAAGCTTGTTCTCACTAGAACAATTCCTGCACAAGTATGATCAACTCTCTACTCACAAGCTAGCTCAAGCCAACATTTAGCCTATTTTTCTACTATCCAATCCCCTACTTCCTTGCGTAATTCCTAGAGTAACTAGCCTCTATTTAATGAGGAAATATTTCTTCCATAACTGTGAAATCCAAATTGACATTCTCAACTGATTGCATGCACCATCTATACAACTTAAAAAATTATACAACTGATAGTACATCATCCCTACACTCTAATATCAACTGGGTCTTCCTCTGAACTGACATACATGAGTTATTCTTGAGTGAATCTCCAGTTAGTTGGAGTAGAGGGTGCATTAGTGCACCAAATCACTACTAGACCTCTACTAGTTCCTCGAATAGTTAGAACTATTTTAACTGACCATAACTCAGTCAAACTGAGTTATCTAATTACAACTCAAATCAACTTAGTCTGGACCCCTAAAACTTAGGTATCACACTTACATGACTCCAGATAGACTTCCAACTCGAAATTTATAATTTAACTAAGTCAACTTAACTTAGTTAACAATTACAAGTTGTTATGAGAAAATAATTACAATTTAATTCAAGGCCAAATTAAATTGGATTTTTTAGATGTTATTTTTAACATTTCTTCTTGTTTTTTTCAAAATATTATATATATATATATATATAAGGTACCTTAATTAATTAATCAAATCATCTAATAAGGGTTAAGACTAATATGGTGGAGATTGTTAATTAATTAAGTTTAGTGAGTAATCATATAATAATCTATTAAAAGCTAATGATCGCTAAAATAAGGTTAATGATCTATTTGAAAAATTAAGGTTGTTAGAGGGGAGAGACTTGATGCTAGAAGATGTTTGATGGTGACCAGTAACGCATCACATTGTTTCATTAGTTAGAGAGGGCAAGGGATTTAGTAGATCCATGAGGATCTGCTTAGTATCAATAATGCTCATTTATGATCATAGTTAAAGGAAAACTTACACCTATCATTTTATATATGAGTGTGAGCCAACTAATATACTACCAAGTCCTAAGTTGCAGTAATAAGTCTTGTGTGTCATGCAAATATTTGAACTGTTCAGGATGATGAGCAAGCGAGGAAATTGAGGTCGAGGAGGGTCAATGCAAGGACCACCTCCTCTAGATAACCCTTTTCCATCACTGGACTTGACTCTCATCTTACACTCTGTAGAGGCAATTAATGAGACATTAAGAGGGCACCAAATAGCTAAGGTGGAAGTACAACACCCTCCATCAATAGTAAGAGAGCCCAAAGGATCGAGGGACTCTAATATAGGACCTCCAACTTAAGAAATTACTAGGGAGCTCTAAACGACTAAACTCCCATAATTTTTTGGTGGTCATGCAAGTGAATGACCATAAGCTTCGTTGGAGGGAATGACAAGATGTTTCACACTAAGAGAGTATGCTTCCAATTCGAAGGCTAATATAAGGATATTCCAACACAATAAAGTGCCCTAAATTGGTGGGGAAATTGGAGTGACAACTACCCCTCACTCCTAACATAGTTACATGGGAATTATTTGAGGAAATATTCAAGAAGAAGTACCGTGCATCATACTACATAGAAAAACAAGTAGGAGCCTTCCATGTTTTGGTGCAGGGAAACCACACGGTAAAATAATATGAGATCATATTAATGGAATTGGTTAAATATGTCTCCTACATGGGTACTGATCAAATCTAGGAAGATCACTTGATTTATGGATTGAACCCTAAGATTAGGGCAATGGTTTGGATGTGGAAGCCATCCTCAATTGTAGAAGTTGTTGAACATGCATGCTATGTAGAAGAGCACTTGGACTTGAAGCGAGGAAACATAGTCATTTTTCTACAACATCTAAGGTTTGTGGGAAAGGCCCCTTAGACCTACTCTAGGGGAGAAAGTTTGAGATCACTCCCATAAGGAAACAAGGTTGTACCCAGAACACTAGTAGCAGGGATTTAAAAGGCTACTAGTGCAACTTCATCTTCAAGGGCTTGTGCAAGTCGTTGTCAAACATATGGAGCTACAAGAAGAGGTAGAGGTCCTAGACTAAGGATCTCTTTCCAAAGAGACCCACAACATTCTATTCAGAGTCTACCATGCATCACTTATTAGGGATGTTTGGGACCTCATTACCAATGTGACTGTTCTTGAGTTACAAACTAGTAACCACCATCGAGAAGGAAAAGAATTGATAGGATGATTAGGAAATAATCATCAAATATATGCAATGATTGATAACCACCAAGTTGAACACAAATCTGTTGTGCTAGAAAACTCAAATATGATAAACCATGTAAAATTTAAAATTTTGTTTGTTTATGGTACCACAAATAGATTATTTTCACTATTTGCATTAGAAAAATGTGGGTTGGAAACCTATGAGCACGGTGACTTTAGATAATTTGAAATGGATTCTAGGGTAAAACAAGTGGTAAGACCTAGTGTTGACCAATGTTGGGTAAACCTCGGATTGTGTACAACTAATTTGAATGAATACATCATGGCACTGGGGACATATAATGTAATCGTCAGAATGGAATTGTTAGAAACTCATCGATCTTTGGTAGACTATTTAAAAAAGAAAGTGATTTGTTTAGATGATGAGGAAGGTTAATTAAGATTTCTGGTATAAAGAGAGGAGTGTCCTTATGATTCATCTCCATGACGAAGGTAAAACCTTGTCTCTGGAAAGGATTTAAAATATATGTGGCACATCATCTCAAGAGAAAGGATTTTAGTTGACTCAGAATATGTAAAGGCCATAATGGATTGGCCAATACCAAAAAATGATCATGAGGTGCATAGCTTCATGTGGCTAGCGGGTTATTATTGAAGATTCATGGAAGGGTTTTCGAAGATTATGAAACCCATCACCACATTATATAAAAATGGGGTTAGGTATGAATGGAGAAATGAATGCAACACTACATTCACTGAACTAAAGAGATTACTAACCAGTGAATCGATCCTTTGAATGTCTGACATGGAGAAGGACTTCACTATTGTTACAGATGCTCTGAAGTAAGGATTGGGAGCAATGTTGATGCAAGAAGGTGGAATAATATCTTATGCATCCAAGAAGTTGAAGAAACATAAAGATTTGTGCATGACCCATGAATTAGAATTAGAAGCAATGATGCTAGCTTTGAAACTATGGAGAAAATACCTCGTTAGGAGGAGCTTTGAGCTAAGAATTGATCATGAGAGCCTGAAGCACCTCTTCACTTAGAGTGATTTGAATGTTAGGCAGAGGCAATGAATCGAATTCATGAGTAAGTATGATTTTGGGATTTTTTATATCAAGGGAAAGGAGAATGTAGTGGTTTATGCACTAAGCAGGAGGAAAGTACCCTTGAGGGTCAATTTGAGGGAAAATGTGTTGAAGAAACTCTTTGAAGATAGTTGGTATATGAAGTTTACATCAGTGCTCCAAATTGGCAATAAGATAGAACCAAAGTTTAAGGAATATTTCCTTGAACCATATGGACTATTGAGATTTCAAGAGAGAATGTACATCCCTAAGGAAGGGGGTATAAAAAGAACCATCCTCAATGAGCCACATAGAGAACTCTATTGTGCACATCTTGGAATGAAGAAGATGTATGTGGACATGAATAAACTCTTATTTTTGCTAGGCATGAAGTATGATGTAGTCCAATTTGTCGCCAAGTGTCTCGAATGTCTATGAGTGAAGACTAGTCATTGGCATTGAGCAAGACTTCTGCAACCGCATGCCATTCCTATGTTTAAATGTGAGGTCATTTATATGGATTTCGTTGTGCGTTTGCCACTCACTTCACAAAGGAATAATTTCATATTTGTTGTAGTTGATAATTTGACCAAAAATGTCCATTTTTTCCTAGTGAGAGACACTTATGATGTTACTAATGTAGCACAAGTTTTTATAACCGAAGTTATCCAGTTAGATGGGTTACACACAAAGATCATTTCCAATAGAGACTCTTTCTTTACATCTAGATTTTGGACAAGTTTGCATTCATTTTTTGGTACTTATTTGAACCTAATTATTGCATATCATCCACAAATATATGGGTAGATAGAAAATGTAAATCGGGTTATGGAAGATATGCTTAGAATGTACATCATGGTTAACCAGACTCTGTGGGAAAGTTATTTACCATTGGTAGAGTTTTCCTATAATAATAGTTACCGAAGTTCAATTGGGATGCCTCCATATCAAGCCCTATATGGGAGGCCATGCAGTATACCATTCAGTTGGGAAAAGTTGGAGGATAGAGTAATAGTCGAGTTGGAATTGGTTCAAGAAATGGAGGAACAGGGAAGAAAAATTTGACAAAGGATAAAGGAAGAAAAAGATAGAAATAAAAATTTTGTTGATGCACATAGGACTGATCGAAGTTATGAAGTGGGAGACCAAATTTTATTTAGATCTGACCCAACAAAAGCACCATCTAGTTTGGGAAAGGGATGAAGTTGACACCTTGATTATAAAACCTTCTAGAATCAAAGAGAAAATTAGACCAGTTGCATATCAACTTGTACTACCACCCCATTTGCATAAACCTCATGATGTTTTTCATGTGTATTTTCTATGAAATTATTTTTTTGATGAATCTCACAAATTCAATTGGATGGAATTGCAGCTCTAAGACATGGGAACCGTAATGGTGAAATGGTTACGTATATTGGATTGTAGGGTTCAACAACTTAGGTGTCACTTGGTGGACTAGTTTAAGGTCCAATGGGATAAGTATAGCCTAGGATTTTCTACCTGGGATGATGCAAAGACTATACGTCATGACTACCCCTCATCCTTTTACTATTTGTAATTCCCATTTCGACCTAGATAACTACCTTTGTTGAGGCATGATTTGTATTTTCATGTTGTTTTATTTATGAACACTATGTAATATTGATTCATTTTAATTGGACATATGAAATTACTTATATAAAACACTTGATGGATTATGTTTTTTTATTAAAGTATATGATGTACGACTTATTTGATGTATGAGTTATCTAGTGTATGACTTATCAGAGTTGTGATTTATTGGATGTATGGATTATTTGGTTATGATTTATCTAGTGTATGACTTATTAGAGTTATGATTTATCTGATGTAATATTTATTTCCAACCTGTTGATATCAATTTATTTATTTTTTACATGGATACCAGACCTGTTATGTTCCTATACCAATAGCTGTCATAATTTTTGAATGGATGAGGTTAAAACTGTAATATGTACATACCTTTGCTTTCTGCAAATGTTTTCCATATTCAAAAAATAAAAAAATAAAAAAAATGTAAAGAGGGTATGTCCTAAAAGAAAATCAAAGGACAAAATGAATGGAAAAGGTCAAAAAAAAAATGAAAAAATGAACCCCAAGAAAAAAAGAAAAGACCATGAAAGTGTGCAAGTCCAATTGCCACTACTATTTACTTTTCTGCATAATAATGATTGTGTGAAACTTGTTATTCATGCCACAATCCATGGTAATCAAACAGTTTAATCTTCGTTATTTCATGTTTTGAATTTCATGCTTAGAGATAGAGAATAAAATTTGATGAAACTATTTAATCTTGGCAGGTAAGTAGATAGGTGGAGTGAATAAAAGGAGCTCAACAGTTTAATTTGAGCCCTTGGATGTAATAAGGATAGACTTAGATATATTTCCATTATAAAAGAAAAGGAAAATGTTGATAAGGGTTTTCCAGCTTAATTGCACCCTAATAAAGAGTAGAAAAAATGGTAGGATGAGTAGATGGGTAAGTAGTTGCATGGTTGCAGAATTGTGATGATTGATTAGATAAGATCATATCATTTACCTTCATCATCAAATTTATAAAGTATGGATGATAATTGAGCATTTACGCAAAGTCAAGTGATTAATTTCCCTATTCATTTCACCCTCAATTTTACTAATTTCCCATAAGCAAAGTCAGAAGTACTTAAAACCTTAAGTTAAAGGGGCTCAGAGCATTTCTCTGACTTATGGAGGGACCGGACCCTTGGCACAGTAACTTATAGGTCATAAGTACTAAAATCCCCCTCACAAACATTCACCCCCTTCAATTCATCAATATCACCCAAAAAATCCCTTTTCCTAAGGTAAAATCATCATTTTCCTAGTGAAAATAATAACCCCTAAACAAAACCCCTTTTTCGCAAAAAACCCACAAAAAGCAGTTTAGCCTAAGTTAGGATGTGTAAATATGGATATAAAAATAAATTTCGATACATTATACTCAACACACTTTTCTCCATTCATTTCATATTAACTTTAATATTCATTATATTTATTTAACTCCCATAAATAAACCCCTTTCCCATATATTTATTAAATCCCATATAATAATATCCCGTCCCGAGGTTTGAAATATAAACCTTACTTAGTAAATTAATTAAAATGGATTAATTAGCCGATCAGCAACTAGTTAAGAACCATAATCCTCCGCCAAACAAAAATATATTAATTAATCAACCCATGGTTAATTAATAATCAATCCCCGCCAATCAAATCGCCCTGACGTCATTAAGTCCTCCCTAATCCACAATTAACTCTCGTCGGACCCCTCCATTAACTCCCCTGTCAAATTAATGCCTCGATCACTATGTGATTTGACCCCTTTAGATCCAACGGCTAACGCTTATATCGGGCGGCCTCTAAAGGCTAACCTTTACCCGCCCGATGTGAGTGGTTTCACTATTCACCCCGCTGCTATGTGGTGCCCGATGAATGGCATCGGGTGACCTCCCCCCAAAACCATTTATCCTGAAAAGCGATGTGATGGATCCCGCTTACCGCCTCTGCTTACCGCCCTCACTACGCAACAAAACATCACTTCCCCTGGTTGGCACCAACTGCCATTTTCCGATGTACCCGCCAATATCTTGACTTTATGCATAAAACCAAAAAAATTCATTGTTAACATTTTTATCATGAAAAGAACATTCTGATTCCATGCAAAGCATAGAGTACGTTCACCTGCTCAAACTACTACCAACCGTCAACTTTCCGAAGGTGCTGAACTCCAGACTACCTTGTAGACCTGTGCACTTCCTACAAATAGTACATTGTCACCATTTCACCGTTCAAACAGCCAGAACCAGGTATGTACCCCATTTTCATTGAGAAACCCTGTTTTCTTGCCAAACCTAAACTAAATTGCTTTAAAAATTAAGTAATTTAGTAAATTAAGCTACCTGGTAGTCCTGTAATACTGTGAAGTAGACCAATTATTCATAATTTCCTTGAAACCCTTTGCCCCGTCCTTGAATCCACAAAAACCAAGGATGGAGGCCCTAATTTCCCTGAATGTCATGCCCATTACAACTCCTCATAGAGATTTGGACCACCTTCCACTTGCAAACAAGGATTTCCAAATTAAAGACACCCTTGTCTCCAAATCCCCTTTGAAACTTTTCTACAAATACCGAGACCAATACTTGAACTAACCCAACTCCATTGGACTTTGGGAATCAGGTTTGCCTAAGTACTAGTTCCCCAAGGTGCATGTATTCCCAGAAATTGTGCATTACTGCCATATGAATTATGATCCCATCCAAAGGGCAGTGAGAACTCCTAACCAATCCATTTTTTTTACTATCATTGCTGAATCCATTAACCAAATGCTTCAATTACAGCCAAGACAAATTCTAACCCCCCTTTCCATTGGAAATATGTTGAACAGATACCATACCCTCACTTCAGTCAAACTAGCCCAATATTCCAGACTTTTATCAGAGAAGAACGGTATATTCCAAAAGACCCCCCTCCTTATATATGGACCATATTCTCCAGTCTTGGTCGAGATATTATAGATATGATTTCTAGTGTACTAGGCTGCACCACTAGTGAATTTGTCGATGAGATTATAATATCCATCATGTCAATCTACTCTCGTAGCCAACCACCAGCCATCATATTTGACTATGAAAAGTTTATTGCTGACAGAATGCATGACCAATTCATGAGGTGGGAAAATAAAAGAGTGTTTAAGTAATCCTCGGTTCTGTAACACTTATTCCTGTACTACCAAGTTGATATATTTGCAATTGCCCTCCAAAAGCTAGATACCAAAGGAAACTACAGATCTGTGATCTTCTGGACTTCTTTGATTCATCAGTGTGATTCTCAATACTCCTATACAAACTTCATAGACCTCTTTGTACATCTAGTAGCAACCATGTTTCTAGGAAGCCCCCCACCCAGGATCAGTGCAGACATCAGGAGGGTCCTACAGTTGTCAAAGCAGTACAAAGTGGGGGATTGGTACTTGTACCAAAACCACACCAAAATCCGAATCTATGGATGTGAGTTGCCACCTTACAAATTGCCTAGATACCTCCCCATGAGATTGTTTGCTCTGGAGTACTACAGGCAAATGATCAACTCAGATGAGGTTCACTTTGTAAAAGCCAAGAAGAAAGCCCAAATCAAGATAAAGGATCAGCTGGGCCCATTTATTTGTAACAATAGGGAAGAAGGAAAGGAGGCAAATGAAATCCTCCAAAGATTGAAACTAAAACAGAGTTTCATATGGACCTATGACCCCTTCAGCTTCATTTGTAACACGAGACAAAAGAACAAACTATCTCCTTACATCCATCACAAGATCCCCAAAATTGAGCAATATGCTAATCAATATGAATGGGTGGAATGCACTTTAATAGATCGAGATAGTACATAGGTTGCTATTGATAATGTATTAATGGACTTAGACAGAAGACTTGATGATGATTCCTTTGTACAGGTTCCAAGAGAGTCCTAGACTCAAAGACAAGCATAGGGCCACAATGGGCAGATAGAAGAAGTAGGACCATCAGGACAACCAGAGTCTTCAGAGGTAGGGCCATCAAAGCAACCAGAGCTTTCAGAACAACCAGAGGAATCTGAACAACCTAAAATATTAGAGGAACTTGCTCAACCTAAACAAATCATGAGAAATCCCCTTGTTTTACAGACTCCTCTTAATGAGGAAAGGAACCTTAAAAGAGACAAAGAGGAGGCCACTCCTTCCAGCAGGTCTATTGACCAAACCTATGCTAAAAGGCAGAGGTTAAATCCATATGTAGAGCAAGAATACACTGGAGAAATAGCAGAGATTTCAGGGGGAGAGAGGATAGAAAGTAGGCACAACACTCCTTCAGGAGGAACACAAGGACCTTCCACCTCTCAAACTCAAATGTTGGAAAGGCAGCAGAGTGTGGAAGTATCCTCCTTTAGGGCTCCCACAAGACAGAGCCAAGACATCAAAGAAAGATACAAGGAATGAAAGGCTGAAGGTGCAAAGCTATGCACAGTATTTGAGGATGGCTCCAACCAAACCAACAAGGCTAATGCCAGCCTTTGATATAAAAGAAGGAAAGATGCAGATGAGCTTTCTCAAGCTAACCATACAGCAACCAAAATCAGTGGCAGACTACCTTAAGATAGATTTTGAGGTATTGGCAAAGGCTATCCATTCTATTGACCAAATTGAGTTGCATAAACAAACTGGAGAAATGGTATATTCCACCTTGAACAGCAAGGCCATAGCAACCCACTAACTTCAGAATTCACTGAATAACATCTCAACACAATTTTAGTTGGAAAAGGCCCCTTCTCAGGCCAAAGACACTAGAATAAATTCCTTAGAGGACTTGGTCATAGAGTTGGGACATTATCCCAAGGATATTAAGGAAGCAGAGCAGCTGATAAAGAAGAAAAATGATGACATAGTTTCACTAAAGAAGCAGCTCAAGATTCCTCCTCTTCATCATCCTAAAACAGCTGAAGTTTTAGAAACACAGATAGATGAAGAACTTGTGGACCTAGTCCTTAAGTTAAATGACCAATTGAAGGAAGCTAAGAAAGAATTGGATAATTTGATATAGTCCAAGCAGAGTGAGTTGGCCACCGCTCCTAAAACTGCAATACCCACAATTTCCATAGCAGTACCCTCTACCTTGGCAGCTACCTTGGCAACTACACTTTGTCCAGCTACAACATTGCCAGTAATAGGTACCACACTAGGCACAAGTACATCGACCAACACAGAGGCACCAACAGAGAAAACTACAGAGTTGATCAAGGCCATGGAAGAAATGAGTATCTAGGCCATTGAGCTAAAGAAACTCAGAGAGCAAGTGACAAGTTTAGAAACCCAATGTAAACTTGCATAGATATAGCACAAAGAAGAAACCCAGAGGAATCTAAGGATGGCAGAAAGGATAAAAGCCCTTGAGAAGGATTAAACACTGTAAGAACCATTGGGAGACATGAAAGAAATCCTTTGGGCCAACATCATTGATTCCATCAATGATGTTTGGCCTTCTATTCAGATTATTTTTTAGCAAACAGAACTAGCCAAAATGGCTACAGAGGCAATCCACAAGACAGTGGAAGAATTGGGAAACAAACCCGAGGAAGCCAATCAGTTAATCACCTTTTTGAACAGTAAAAATAGATATCAACTTAATGAACTTGAAATTGAGGACTGAACAACAACGATTTTCAAAATCAAAAAGGTTCTCACCAAGAGGAATTTAATGCTTAACCCGGAGAAAAGATGTCAGAGCATTCAGGCAGACATTAACAACTTTATGTTAAAATATGTTATCTTGAGAGAAAAAGGACTTCCTAGTCCTATGGTTATAGATGTTAAATTAATGGCCCAGGAAGATTATATTGAGAAGTTAAACAAGCTAGCTAGGAGCCAAGCTAGTACTTCAGGAGTGAAGTCTTTACCCACTGGGAAGGTACTTTATGATGGCCTGGAGAATCCGTTCTACATAGAACATGAAGTCAAGCACCTATTCACAAGACAACCAAATTTTGATAAGTACAGAAAAGCCGATGAAATCTATCGGAAAATGATAAGAATGAAGTTACCTGACAGTGAATGGTGGACCAATTTGACCGATTTACTATAAATTATTGTAGTAAATCTATGAGATAAAAGATAACTGCCAAGTAAAACAGGTGAAAGAGGATCAAAATAACACAGGTAAAGAGTATCAGTAGGTCAAAGATGAAAGTAATTCCAACACATGATTACAAAGCAACTACAGGAGCCAAATCCGAGTCATAACAACCAGCACAATCACAATAAAAGGGACAACTAGAAGACGGTTCTCCATTTGTCTCTATCTTCGTGTTGAAGATATTTTTTGTTTCCTAGAATAATTCTCATGTAGTTATGAGATATTTTTGTAAACATTTTTTGTATAAATACTTCACAAAATGAAGTAATTAGGGTGGATTAAAATACATTTCTATAGACATATTATTTTTGAGCCAAGGAGCTATTGTACTAAATATTGGACTGATTTTACTAGAAATGAAATAAAGCTGAAGACATTTCATTGGATTCTTGTGCACAATTGTAACAAATAAGTATCATTTTCTCATGTCTAAATTTTGTATTCTCTTTATGTTATGAAATATTCATATGTGTTTCTTATACAATCCTAAAACCAAACAAGGAATGATATCATCAGAATTAGCTTAAGTGCTCTCTGTTTTAACTGCTTGCTTTATTTATGTTTTCTACTAAACTGACTTGGTCTAGGGATTCTTAATTTCCCCCTTACTTCCGTATTTTACCCCCCCTTTGGCCCATAGTTGAGGATTATTCATTTCCCTTTGCTACTGGTCATTCTTCCCTTCTTCATCCCAATCCTGGTTAAGGATTCTTCATTGCCCTTGGCCCTGGTTAGGACTTTCACCCATTTGGACCTACAGATTTGCTCTCGTTGTGCTAGCATGCTCTATGGACTCTTACCTCAGTGATAGATCAAATCCAGTTCAGCTTTTCTTGATTGACTCCATAGCCCAATGGCCTGAATATTTTCTCTACCCATTTGTCTTCTTAATTCCACCACCCAATCAAAACAAACAATCTTGAACATTAAGAACTAGCCTGAAATCTTATTTAAACAAACTTAAATCATATAGAGAGAGCCCTCTCTAGACTTAGGTTGGCTAGAACCCAAGTCTAGAACATTAGTTTGTGGTTACCTCGGACTTTCCTTCTTTGATAACTTCTAGGGAAAAAATCTGAATGATAACAAGACCTAATAACATGATTATGATGATCTATTTATATATATTTTATTGTTACGAATATGCTTGGATACAAACTAACCTACAAATTGGAAGGGACTATGTGATAACCAAGATCCAAGCTAGTGATTATGGAATGTCAATACATCCAACGAGGAATGGTATGACGTACATTTTTCTATTATATTTTTTATCTACTTGATATGCACTATTATGACATGTGGTAAGGTGCAGATTGCAGGTGACATAATTATCTAACTATATTATTTGATGACAAGTATCCAACCAACATTGTAGTGTGGTCAATAAGAGGGTGTTGACCCTATTTCTTTGACGAGGGGTGGAGGCATTTCCCACCATGTAGCCTTCAAGCCTAGAATCGTGGGAGGCCAATGATGAACATGCTCCACCAGCCGTGTGGTGACAATTTCCAGTTTCCTTTTTGGGAAGTTAGGACGAAATAGTCGACACTTTCACCTTCTAGATTTTATTAATGGTTAGATCAGTATTGTTGATGCCATAGTAAATTGCAACAGAAGATGGATTGAATGGGAGAAAAAGTAGGTTAGGGAGGATACGAGGCTATAGGTTAGCTAGAGACTCTATATGGGAAGTGGCATCCTTGCTTGACTCACTTGATTTGACTATTATATCTCTCTAGTTGTTTTGTTATCTCTTATTTCCATACTACTTCCTAACTACTTGTATCATTTTTACTCTAACTTCAGGACGAAGTTTTATGAAGGAGGGGTCTGTATAATGCCCTTACCTAATCCTATCATCTTACATTATTTTATTAGCCTACCTGTTGACTGATTGAATTTTTGTGCTTGATTCCAATAAGCATTATTAATATCTGTATGATGTATGTGTATGCTAGCTACATACCCAGACCTCATACAAATACACTAGTATTCTAAAGCTTAATATATTAAATGATTAATTAATGGTTAATCTTGATTAATAATCAAGGTTATGTTTAGTCATAAGCTTGGTTAATAGATAGCCATTATTAGTGATTAATTAACCTTAAAAACTTATTTATAATTAATTATTATATTTTAAACATGATTCATTTAATTATTAAATTAATAAAATTCTTAAGCTTTGACTAACATTTCAAGAATAATATTATTTTATTGAATTGTAATATTTTATTGATTTAGTAAGGGGTGGTTGGGGAATGAACCACCTGAGTGTTAATTAAGGGATAAGGGATAGGTGGAGTGATAAGGAGGGGGTGGCTTGAGTAGGTGTTAAGGGGTGAAATTCAAAAGCCTTGAAGTCAAAAATATGGGGGGCATTCAAGGAATTTACCTCAAAGAATGGGGGGCATCCATGAGAGGTGGTTTGGGTGGATGAGGTCAAGAGGCATAAGGCAAGGAAGGGAGAATGGAAGGGGGAGAATGGTCTTTGTGTTTTTTGGGGGGATATAGAGTGAAGAGATAAAGGAGGAGAGAACAGGGAGGAAGGGAAGGAGAAAGGATTGAGAGATTAGCTTTTGGTTGGAGGGTCTTCGATCTATGGACACACTACAGTGGTGGTTGGACTTGGGCTCGAAGGGCTATAGAACCTATGGAGGTTCCTTGAGCTAGGTTTTTAGATAAACATTTCTAGTTAGCAAGGTAGCATATTCAAATGGATGGTCCTAACAGGAGCACCATAATCGAGCCACCATATTGTAACTAGGTATGTATTTTCTTGAGATTTAGTTCATATGAATGGTTGTAAATCAAATTCATCATTTAATAAATATGTTATTTTATATATGATATGGTTAAATAAATTGAATTGTTGGATTACAAATAAATTATTATCTTTTTTGTTTATTTTTGTGATAAATTTAATTTTGTTGGAGGACCCCAGGTTGGGTCCTCACAAACCAACCATCTTCCTTTCATGTTAGCTCCTCGACTTTAGTTGACTTTTTTTTTTTTTTCTGATTTTATATTGTTCTTATCTACTTCATTTTTTTTCAATTAATCCTATGAAATTCTACCCCCTATTTTCAAACTTGACTTACAAGCAATTGACAGTTGAAGTTTAGACAAAAAAATTCATTTTCTTAAAAAACAACTCCACACTTATTTAGTAGTCTTACAATGAGCATCAAGGAATTTCACCCAGTCAGATTAGTGCTTGGTGTAGTCAGATTTGGGTAATGGGTATAGAGGGGCTCTATACTCAATGATGTGTTTGACTCCTTTGTCGAGGAGGAATTTGTGCTGCAAGGTAGGTATAGTACAGAAGAATCCTTTGTAGAAATTAGTGTGGAAACTTTATCTTGTTGATTGAAGTGTCCTCTTCAATTTCTCACTCCTTGAAAAAATCATCAAGTATTTTCTCAACCCACTCATGCATATTTTTTCATCTCTATTTGTTAATTTTAAAATTAGCTACACAACATTGTTGGGTCAATGCATTAGATGGTTGATCAATGTATTTCTTTAATTATAAGGGGATCAATTCGATGAATTTTTTCGTTGGTTTCTGTGAAAAATGTGACCTTTCTTATGTTATTGATAACTCATTTCTTCAAGCATAAATATTTAGGTAGTTATTAATTTTTCTCTACCACCATTGTTGAATCTCTTCCAAACTTGTCATTTAATTATACATATTTGATGTACTCAGGTCCAAAAACTATTGAAAAAGGAACCAATGTTGTAGTCTAAGGAAAAGTATGCATCAGTTATTTGTAACATGTACCAAGTAATATATACAATAGACATAACAATCAAGAAAGAAAAGAGATAACTGAAGTAAGGGAGAACCAACAAGAGGTCCCTTATATTATATTATATGATAGAAACCATTTAACCTCTTCCTGATGAGTATATACATATTTATACTACTACCAAACAATTACAATAGTTATAGTAGCTAACTGACTGGGTCGATCGACTAGATAACTAGCCCCTCCAACAAATGATATATTGATCTATAATAAATCATGGGAATCACAAATAGATAATGCTGAGAAATAATTACAACTCTTGAGAGTGAAACAATTATTCATGAGGTGCTTCAAATGTGTTTTTCGTCTCATGGGATTGAATGTTTGGGTCATATTATAAGTTGGGAGGGAGTACAATTTGATACCAAGAAAGTGGTAATCATGCAAAAAAAATGTGTCCTACAAGACTATGAGCTTGAGGGTATTCTGAGGACTTACAAGCTACTATATGAAATTTGTGAAAAATTATGGAAAATTTGTAGCTTCTCTAACTTCACTCCTTAAAAGGAATGCATTTTTCTTGAGTGAGGAAGTAGGAAAGACATTTGTTGCTTTAAATGATTCCATTTACACTACTTTATTATTAGTAGTGTCTAACTTTGATAATAAACTTATCATAGAAGTCCCAAGGGCGATCTCAATTGGTGATAAAATTAATTTGAAATCTGTGAAAACTAAGAGATCCAAGGTTCAAATCCCCTTGGTTGTGACCTAGTTTATGAAGAGGAGGATAGGTCATAGACCCCTAGAGATTTAATAGTACTTATGTGTTAAGTGGGTTGTTGGTTTATTTTGGGATACAAAAAAACAAAAGTTGTCATAGAATTATATAGCTCTAGAAAAGGTCTAGGAGCAATATTGATGCAAGAAGGACACCCCTTGGAATTCACCAATAAGTAATCATGTGACAACAATTTGGGAAAATCCACATATGAGAAGAAAACGATGGTTATCCTTCATGCAATGGATACTTGATGAACATATCCCATAAGGAGGTGTTTTTAGATAATGACTAGCTATCATTATCTGAAATACTTCCTTGAACAATGGTTGTCTTCACCATAGCAACATAAATTGGTCACCAAAATGTTTGAGGTATAAATATGATATCATGTATAAGAAGGGTAAAGAAAATTTTGTGGTTGATGCTTTATCTACACAATTAAGGAGGATGGGTCACTCCTTACCTTATTATTATGAAGTATACAATAGCTGGAGGAATCCTACAAGGAATGGCTAGAAAATAATACTGTTATGTAGCTCATCCAACAACTTCAGATAGATCCCAACCCATCCAAAATCTATACATGGAAATAAGATACATTATAATATAAAGGGAATATTATTTTTTTAAAGATTTTACCCTAAAACAATGATCCCTAGAGGAGCTACATTCATTATCGATAATATGTTACTTTATTTTTAGAAAAGCTATGAAAGAATTGTGTTTCATGTGGGTTTTAACCCTATATAGCTAAATAGTACTAATAGATTCTTAATAAAACAGAAAAGATGCAATCACAATCACACACATTAACACAGAGATTTTACCTTATATATCTATATTATTATATAGTATATTATATATATATAATATATATATTATATAATTATATATATATATATATATATATATATATATTATATAAGTTCATTAACTAAAACTAGAAAACCATGGGAAAAAACACCATTGCCCACAAAACCGCTAACAACGAAAACCATGTCCCAGAAACCATCCAAAAATCGTTTTTTGGAGGCATTGCCCCAAAACTTCACGTAGGGTATCTTTTTCCCCTTGCGACCCCCCCACTATTTTCGGGGAAATGTATAATGCATAGAGGTAGTTGTGCAAAGAATATAATACATACCCAACATTTTCCCACTTGTTGTTTTCCTTGCATGTAGGGGGTTATAGGAGTACATGATCAACAATCCAAGTAAGTAATTCCCATAGTTTCTATAGACTAAGAGAAGTTATCAATGTTCATAGATTTCGTTAATCAATCTACAACATTCTTTAAAGTGTCCACTTTCACCAGTAAAAACTTATTGTTTTCAATCATATCGCTCACTGAAAATGATACAAAACATTAATATGCATTGTCTGAAAGTGATATTGAACATTAATATGTTTTTTCTTAGAGTGATATGTTGGGATCTTTTCTATGAAGATAATATTCTGGCTATCATAATTTATCCTCATAGATTGTTGTACCAACTCAACACCTGAACACAATCTGTGTAAACCTATTGCTTCCTTACTTGCATGAGTGGCTTCCATATATTTAGTTTATGTAGTTGAGAGTGCCACTACATAATATCTCTTTCTCATCCAATGATTTCTCCTCCAAATAGGTTAAACACATACCCACTCGTAGATTTTTTGTGATCCAAATCCCTGGTCCAATATGCATCAACAAAGCCATGTATTTCCAACACTCTGTCTACTCCTGGTCTTCATTGGTAGCACAATCCATAACCAGTAGTGTAATGCAAATACCTCAAAACCCTCTTTAGTGTTGTTCAATTCTCCTTCTCTAGTTTTGACATATACCTTCTCAATACTTCTACTACATGTGTGATTTCCAATCTTTCACAGAGCATTTCATACATTAAGCTTCCAATTTCACTAGAATATGGAACATGGGAGAAGTCTTATTCCTCTTCATGTGTCTTGGACACTAATTTGCAGATAATTTTACACCTATAGGGATAAGGACCTTTACTGGATTATATTCCTAATGTTAAAACTATGGAGTATTTTCCTGACATACTTCCTTTGTTTTAACAAGAGTTTCCTATTTGCTCAATCTCTTCTAATTTTCATGCCCAAAATGAAATTAGAAGGACAAAGATCCTTTGTGTAAAATTTTAAAGGAAAAATGAGTTTTCACTTCCTAGATCATTTCATTGTCATTTTCAATATAAAATATGTCATCCATGTACAAGATTTGATAAATAGGCCTAATCACCAAAAAATTTGAAATGCACTCAGTGATCTTCTTTGCTCCCTATGAAGCCAAGTCCCAATATTTAAGTATAAAAATTTTTATTCCACATCCTTGATGAGTGATTTAACTCATATATGGACTCTTTTAACCTACACTCGCATATAGAAATGTCCTCTTCATGTCCATTTATTCTACTTCAAATTCAAAATAAATAACAATAGATAAAAAAAATATCTAATAGAGGTTAACTTGGAAATAGAAGAAAAGGTCTCACCAAAGTCAATTCATGTAACACCCCACCCCACATTTACCCACTTTAACATGCTTACCAGGGTAAACATGAGTTGAGAGTTACAATGCATGACCCAAATTCCAAGATGTAGTTACGGAAATGGGATCTAACTTGCCTAGAATTGATTTAGAACACCCAGGGACACATGGTTACACTGTTATTAGCCAATTTTCCATGGTGACTATTTTCCCTGAGTTTGGACCAATATTTGCCCTAGTTCACTCCTCAGCCACATGGAGGTAGGCCTATCAATGTGGCACTAGGCTTCCATCCACATGGATAACCCTCCTTCAGTGTGACTGCAACCGAGTTTTCCTAGCTCTGTTCATGCGGTCATGAACCTTGTTATAGAAATTTAGGTCCAACATTCAACTAATTGCTCATATATTTCTAGAACTTTGTCAACAAAATTTATCTATTTTCATGTTTTGTTTTTAGGCTTTGTTCTTTCTCATGCTTTCCTAGCACCTATTATTCATTTTAACAAACATTTTGTGATCATGGTACATATAAGTCATAGATTCATAGTTTGTCCACAATTTTCATTAGTTTTATCAGATAATTCATCAACAAAGCTTGTTGCCCTCTCATACTAGCTATAATAAAACATGGATTAGCTCATGCATCCATTTAAAATATCCATGAACCTATCAAAAACATGAGCAAGATCACTTCATACAACAAGAAATACATCATGCATGTAACATGTACTTAAACAGTAAAGGATCCATGAAAAACCAGTCACATAATCAACACATTGATCTTCATTGAAGAATAACACATTAACATATCCATAATGTCAACCAAGTTAGGGACTTCCATGTTCCACCTAACCTTAGATTGGGCTGAACTAATTCTTTCTTCCCGCCCAATCACCCGTGTGCTATATTCCAAGCCTAAATTTGGGATTACATGGGATAAACCAAAACATAACCATATAGGGAATCCAGAGGAAAACTGCCTCCACCCTCAAGCCACAAACTTTTCACCTGAAGCAAGGTCTAGATATCACCAAAACCAATACAAGCTTGGATGCCTCAAATTTTATTCACCATACCCAAAGGAATTTTCCTGTCTCCACCCACCTGTTAAGGGCTCAGCCGAAGAAAACCATCTACACCCTCAATCTTTAGGATTTTCCTAAGACCACCTCAACTAGGATCCAAAACCTATTTGTATCCAAAGCTCAACCAAACCAGTTTCAGGTAACCCACTACATCATGGCTATCCAAGAAATGGAATGAGGTGTGGCTTGTAACCACCCCCTCCCACATTTGCCTAAGCAACCATCCAACTGGGGTAAACATGCAATGAGAGGCCACTATGATATGATTCAACCTCCTAAGTCACATTAAGGAAGTGGAATCGATGGAAACACACCATACAAACATTCAGCATTAGCATTAGGACCCTCGGGAACTAATCCAACCTTTCTGCTAACCAACCATTGGGTTCCACTAATCTTTTGAACTACTTGACCCTTGGAAGCTCTCATGCTATGGGCATGCCAGTGTCCAGGGACCTCTAGATGCTTTCACAGGTGTGCAAGCCAGCGTTCAGGGACTTTTTTACACAGCGTTGTGTCAGCATCCCCTGGATTTGAACCACTTTTTCAGGCCCAGAGCCCAAGTCATTGCCCAGAATAGAATGACACCTTTTGAACAGTAAGATAACATGGAAATGACATTGCAAAATAAATTACTTGAGTAAGACCTTAACTAGACCCCTACTAGCCATGATAGAAATATCTTCAAACATATCACGAATATGTAATCTACATGTGTAAATAACATATCTAAGCATAGGGGTCTCATACTTAGCTGAGAATCCCTAAGACACACTGACACCTCAACACATTGACTATCATTTCATCCATTAGGTCATTGATACATTGTTCATTCATTTATGAGGAAAAACATGATGAGAGCCATACATAACTACTATCATAAAACATATATATAACCAACATAATAGCAACAAAAATACCAATCAAATCACAACCATATAAACTAGTATACTACTCATATAAATAAAAGGAGAAATAACCTCTTATTAATTATGTGAAATCCAAACCTAGGATGGGACTTCCATGTTCCACCCGACCATAGAATGGCTAAGAAAAATCTTTCATACATTCACCCTCGTGCCATATTCCAAGCATGAATGTGGGATCTCATAGAACACATCATTCCAAAACTATCCAAAGCTTCCAGAGGTCATCCACCTCAACCCATCAAATAATGATTCCACCTCATGGTCAAACATCACAAAAACCATTATTAGATTGGTCTCCATCCAAGCCTTCTAGGGTTTCCAGAGAATTTTTTCCAACCAAGGCTTCCAGAACTAGTAATTCAACCCACAGCTACTACTAGGATTCCATAGTGTTTGTCCAACCAAGGCTTCCAAGACTAGTAACTCAATCCACCAAGGGCCTTAAGAGTGTTTTTCCAACCAAGGCTTCAAGGACTGGTAACTCAACCGAAGTTTTTACAGGGATTCCAGATTGTTTGTCCAACAAGGGCTTCTAGGAACTAATAACTCAACCCAAGCTAAGGAAACATGAGAACCAACCAAAATAAAATAAGGAAATAAACCCACAATCTACATGGCTATGCAGGAAATGGCAAGGCTAGGCAATCCATTGTCAATCCAGGCAATCCTTCATGCCAGTGACAGATCGTGACCAAAGAACCACATGAATATACCATGCATGCCAAAAATAATGAGGAAAACATACATGCAACTCAGTACCTACAAGCAAAATTGTTGTAGATGTTGATCCTGATGCCCTCTTGTGCTTCCCTTCTCTTACCTTGCTTTCTTTCTCCAAAAATCCAAGTATTCCACACCCTCCAAGAGTGCTCCAAGAAAACTCTAAGTATCCAAGAGTATCAGAGAGAGAGAGAATAATAAGAGAGCTCCAACATTGAACTGAAAAAAGGTTACCAACTAATCCTCATAAGCCTTTTTATGAATGAGGCCTCTATTTTCTTCATTTTCCATTATTTTCCTTCATTTTCCTTTGCACATGCAACCTATGACCTTTCACCTCCCTTTTATCCTAATTTCCATTATTTTCATAAATAAATGTGCTGAAATTTCCATTTTCCTTTCCAAAGCCTTAACCGTTTCCTTTTCCAATTTCCTTAGCCATTAATAACCAAATGAACAGCCACACTAGGATGTCTTGCCCAACATTTAGCTTGGAATAAGTGTCCCATCAACCTTGGTTATGATTTTTCCTTATTATTATTACATGGAATTTTCACGAGGGCTATTACAAAACCCTCCCCCTTACGACAACATCGTCCTCGGTGTTCAACAACTTCTATAACCACAAAATTGTTGTAAGCAAAATATATTGTCGATGGAGCTTTATAAATAAGCTTGATGTGGTATTTACAATGATCAACCTACTAAGAAGCAAACCAACATGAAAACATAACAACATAACATCATAATGACATGACACCCATACCGCTTATTGGAGCTTTATAACATAGCTCATTGAAGTATTTACATCCATATACATATGTACATATACAAAACATCACCAAAAGATGTACCAAAACATGTACCAAAACATATACCAAGACATATACTAAAACATGTTATGCAACCAGCACACAAAATAGAAGAAAAGATAGATCAACGACTTCAAAATAAACCTCTTTAAGGCGGAAACCTCCTTTACATTACAGAAATGAACAATTCTTGGATGATACAAATGACAAGACCGCCTTTCTATATATAGGATTCTAAGGGGTCCCAATACAATGAGAGCTTACATAACAATAATATTGTAGGGGCACAACAATAACAATAGTGGGCTTCTATGGGGCAAAATAATAAACATGGGGATGATATGGACACAATAATACAATAAGGGGGTTGCACTAATAACAATAATGGGTTACACTAGTAGTATAGGAAGGATACATAGCCTGCATCTGATCTGACATCTCCCATGTACCATTACTTGTACCTGTACACGTACCTGTACTATCACTTGTCCCTGTACATGTACTATCACATGTACATGTACCTGTACTATCACCTATACCTGTACCAGTATTCTACTGCAACCTGTGCATAATCTCCATATATTGGACATCCTGCTGACCTGCCTGCAAGATCCCATTTTGTAAGTCTGTCCCATAGGAGCTCATAGGTGCTAAGTGATTTACCTATATCCACCTACTAAGAGCATCTGCCACCCTATTCTCTTTACCTTTGAAATATCTGATCTCAAAATCGAACTCACTAATTGTAGCCAACCACTGAGCCTTCCTACCATTCAGATTCACTTGGTCAAATAGATAGTGCAAACCATTGTGATCACTCATCAATGTAAACCTCCTACCCAAAAGAAAGTGTCTCCACATCTTCAATGCATTTATAATTACTTCCAACTCAAGATCATGTGTGGGGTAGTTATTCTCATGCTCATTCATTTTTTGTGATTCATAACATACCACATGTCCATCCTACATAAGGACTCCACCAAATCCTTTCTTGCAAGCATATGTGCATACTACAAACTCTATGTCCAAATATATAATCTTTAACATTGGTGCATGTGTCAACAACTTCTTAAGCTACTCAAAAATAGCCTCACACTCCTCTATCCATTCGAACTTGTTACCTTTCCTCTGCAATGATGTAATAGGATAATAAATCTGTGAGAATTTCTTGATGAACCTTCTATAATAGTCTGCCAACCCCATGAAATATGTCACCTCATCTACATTCTTATGAGCTACCCACTCTATGATGGCCCTTATCTTTTCTGGATCTACTGCAATTCCTTCCTTGGAGACAACCTTCCCCAAGTAGTGTACCTCAGTCTGAAAGAAAATACACTTGTTGAGCTTAGCATACAACTGATGCTCTCTCAACAACCTCAACACTGCTGCTAAATGCTCGACATGTTCTTGCTTATTTTTAGAATACACCAATATGTCATCAATGAATACAATAACAAAATTATCCAAATATGGACACAACACACTATTCATCAAGAACATAAATGTAGCTGGAGCATTAGTCAAACCAAATGGAACTACAACAAACTCATAATGCCCATACCTAGAACGTAAATTCATCCTGTAAATTTCCTCCTCTTTGATGTGTACCTGATGATATCCCGATCTCAGATAAATCTTCAAGAACATTGTTGCTCCTTTCAACTGATCGAACAAGTCATTAATACTCGGCAACGGATACCTATTCTTAATGGTCACTTTGTTCAACTACCTATAGCCAATGCATAATCTAAGAGTACCATCTTTCTTCTTCACAAAAAATACTGGTGCGCCCCATGGTGATACACTTGGCCTAATGTATCCCTTGTCCAAAATTTCCTTTAACTGCAACTTCAACTAAACCATCTCTGGAGTGCTCATCCTGAAAGGTGCTTTTGGTGTTGAGATGCCCCTGGCACCAACTCAATAGAAAAATCTACCTCCCTGTGAGGTGGAAACTCTAGAATGTCCTAAGGAAACACATCCTACAACTGATATAAAACTAGGTACCTTCTCAAAACATGTACATACTCAACTTCCTTACCCTTTTCACTAGAAATTTTCATGGAAAATAACATACACCCTTTCCTACGACTACACTTTGCTTGCATAGCTATTACCATCCTAACTGATGTGGCTTTGTTCTTTCCCTGCAAGACTCTTGGTTCCCCATTGCCATACACACAATCAATTTCTTTGTCATAACACTCTACCTTGGTTCTATGAAGGTACAACCAATCCATGCCCAACAACATGTTGTATGATCCCAATGGTAATACATTAGAATGTGATGTGGTAGGCATACCATTCAAATCAAAAGCACAAGCTCTTACCCAATGATGAACTCACTTCTTTTTACCTATAGTCAACTACACTAACCAAGATTTTGCATGCAATTCCTTACTCAAACCACTCTTATTCACCAAGTTAGGACTAACATAGCTATAATTATATCTAGGAACAATCAAAATATAAATAGCTTGAACACAAATCTTATCGTCCATCTCAATGATAGATGCTTGATGGTCTACATGTTTTTTATCCAATGCTACATATATACGAGGAACGCTATGACCAACATTCCCAATAGTTTGTACATCATGTTCACTATATATTTGAGGCATACCAGCCTTATTCTATAGGCAATCTCTCCTGCGATGATCCTTTACACAAGTCCAACACTTTATAGGCTTCCAGCCTGCATCCTTATTCTACTCCTCACATCAAAATCCATGTTTATTGTCTAATGAATTGAACTTCGTATATGGTGCAACATTCTCTTTATTACCTACACCTTAAGGTCTTACTCACTTTCTATCCCATTTTCCTTTATTCTTGCATTACCTTTCCAGTCTAGCTTAGTCTCATATATGCACTTTGATTGCTCGTGGAAATGCCTTAATTTTCGGATGGTTTCCTCCAACGGTTTAGGCTCATCAAACTCAATCTTGTCTTTGAATGCAACCTGTAATCCACTAATGAACCTCTGAATCTTGGCATTTTCCTCTATGAGGTGTAGAAAATCTTGTAGATTCACAAGCTCATGCAATTTACTAAAGCACAAGACAAGAATCTACTTCTACTTTCAACCAGCGGAAGCCAATAGATCGATGAAAACAATAAGAACAAGAAGAAGATAAATCAATGGCACATAACACAAGATGTATCTGGGGAATCCATTGCTCAAAACCTCGCTATTTTTATTGCATATATCATAAATATGAGTGAAGATACAAAGCTTGTTCTCACTAGAACAATTTCGCACAAGGATGCTCAACTCTCTCAACTCACAAGCAAGATATTGGCTAACACTTAGCCAATTTTGTAGCTCTACAAGCCCCTATTTCCTTGTGCGATTCCCAAGGTTGAATATCCCATATTAATGGGAATCTAGTGCTTCCAAAACTACGCAATCCAAACTAGGTCCAATTCCTAATTGCATGCATGATCTATACAACTTACTAAATCATACAACTGATAGTACACTGTCCCTACACTCTAGTCTCAACTAGGTCTTTCTCTAAAGTGACATACATGAGATTCTCATGAGGAAATTAGAGTAGCACTAGTGGATGCATTAGTGCACCAACTAAATGTTAGTCCTCTATTAGTTCCAAAAACAACTTAGAACTAATTTAACTAAACTTAACTCAGTGAACTAAGTGATGTAATTTCAAACTCAATTTAAACTCATACTGGATCCCTAAAACTTATGGAGAACATATACATGACTACATAAAGACTTCCAACTCAAAATTCCTAAGCTAATTAAGTTAATTAAACTTAATTAACTATTTACAAGTTTCTATGAGAATAGAATTCGATTTTAATTCTCAGTTTAATTCAAGGATAAATTAAACTAGCATTGCTTGTTGCCATTTCTCAAACAAGAAAGGGATTATCAACTACCCCGATCTTGTCTCTGTGAAACTCGAATTTACATCTTGACAATGCCTTTGCCAAAATGTTAGCATCTTGCTCCTCTGTGGGAATGTACTCTAGATGATGATATCAGATATCAATGTGCTTGGGCTGATCATGAAAAACTAGAATTTTAGAGAGTTTGATACAACTCTGATTATCGCAGTAAATCACAATTAGATCCATCTGTTGAACAAACCAACTAGGATCTTCCTCATCCAGATGGCCTCACATGTTTCCTGACTCGCAACCATCAAATCTACCTTTGACAAACTGAGTGCAACCTATCTATGATTCCTGTTGTACCAAGAAACTATCACTGACCCAATGCTGAAGATCCATCTTGATGTGCTCTTCCTTTTGGATGGAATCCCTTCCCAATTTACATTAGTGAATCCTTGAAGCTTCACTCTTTTTTTCCATTTATAGCATAATCCATACTGAGAAGTGCCCCTGAGGTATCTCATCATATTCTTTGTTGCCTTCCATTATAGCTTGGTAGGCCTAACCATCACTTGCCTAAGTTGGTTAACTACATAGCACATATTCGGCCATGTGTTCACCAAGTACATGAATGAACCCACAAGTTGCATGTTAACAGTAGCTTCCACTACTTCCCTTGAAGTATCATCCTTCTTCCTCCAGTTACCTACTAGAGGAGTCTCCATGGGTTTGTTTCTCTCCATGTGGAATCTCTTGAGTATCTCGTTGGCATACTTTCCCTGAGACACAAACAACTCCCCATCTCCCTACCATACCTCCATGCCAAGAAAGTAATGCATGAGCCCCATATCCTTCATCTTAAACTCTCTTGAAAGGTCTTCCTTGCAAGATTTGATCAGTTGGTCATCACCTGTCAGTATGATATCATCAACATAAAGTACAATTATCAACAACTTACCTTCCACCACTATGTGGTATAGGTTCACATCCGCTTCACTCTTTGTGAAGTCCTACTTAGTGAAGTAGTTATCTATCCTGATGTACCAAGCATGGGGTGCCTGCTTCAGCCCATACAACTCTCTGTTAAGCTGGCACACATGCGACTCACAATCAAAGGTTTCAAAACCTTCAAGATGATCTATGTACACCTCTTCCTAAATCATGCCATTAAGGAAGGTTGTCTTCACATCCATCTGATGTATCTTCCAACCCATCTTTGTTGATAGTTCTAATATATATATGATTGACGAGTACCTTGGAATAGGAGAAAAGGTCTCATCATCGTCAATGCCCTCTACCTGTGAAAAGCCATAGGCCACAAATCTAGCCTTATGCTTCTCCACACTACCATCTCCAGCTTGATTTACCTTGTAAAGCCAACAGAAGCTCACCACTGACTTGTCCTCCGGTCTCGGGACCACACCCCAAACACTATTATGAACTATGGAGTCATACACCTCCACCATGGCATCAACCCAAACTGGCTGCTGCATTTCTTCCTTAAAGGAAGATGGCTATGTCATAACACATTAAACCATAAGATCCATGTATCTAGTGTACCTATCAGATGGCCTCTTCTGCATGTGATGATAAGTGAGTGCTCCCACATTCTCCCATGCATCATCCAACAATTTGTCAGCCTCTCTAGTGCGCTTTCTTCCCTCTCTAAAAGATTATACCTGAGTGGATGTCTCCACTCCCAGATCCTCTACATGTGGTTGCTCCACATCAATATAAGGCTCCTCAGCCTTAGGAGCTAAAAGCTCATCATCTTAATGTAGCTCAATCTCCCTCTCAATTTAAACTCGCATGGCCTTCTCCTCATCGAATCTGACATCCCTGCAAACCAACGTCATCATGTTGGTTGGCAAGTACACTGGATAGTTGTGAGGTGTATCAGTGTACCCCACAAATGTCCCCAATTCTGATGGTAGCTCAAGCTTCTTCCATGCATCTTTGACCACATGGAAATATACCAATGACCCAAAAATCCTGAAGTGACCATCATTTGGCCTCTTATCGGAATAAGCCTCCTCTAGTGCCTTCATCTCAAGTATTCGATATGGGCTACAGTTCTAAACATAAATCATTCTGTTGCATGCCTCAACCGACTAGTGTAGTGGTAGGCCTTGATCATGCAACATTTCCCTCGATGCCCCTACTATGCTTTTGTTCTTCCTCTCGACCGCCCCATTCTACTGAGGGTTATGGTGTGTCATCAACTCCCATTTAATCCCTTCCGCTACACAGAAGTTCTTAAACACATTTGAGACATACTCACCACCATTATCACTCTGTAGAGCTTTAACATTATTGCCTAACTCTTTGTCCACCAATGCTTTAAACTCACAAAACTTTGTGAAAGTTTGATCCTTTTTCTACATGAAAAATATCCAGGATTTACGAGAATAGTCATCAACAAATATAACATAATACATGTGTTTGGTCATGGATGCTGTCGAGAATGGTCCACACACATCTTAATGGACTCTCTCTAGAATAGCCTCTGCTCAATTGTCTCTATTTTGAAAGGAATACTTGGTGTATTTTCCCAAAGTACACCCCTTGCATGTATCAACTTTTTCAAGCATACCTTTGGGAATACTGGAAGAGATATTCTACAATATCTTCAAAGCTACATGATGCAAGTGGCCCAGTCACCTATGCCACAACTCGCCAATGTCTCGGCTCTGCACCCTTTCTTCTGTTATGCTCAAAGAAGAAAACTCCTCTACCTCTAACTTATAGAGATTCTTCACCCTAATCCCTACCTTCTTTACCTGACCCATGGCTATGTTTCGAAGGAACACCTTTCCTTTTGAGAAGATCACATCATAAACTCTATCCTCAAGCATGGCAATGGATACCAAGTTCTTCTTCAACCCAGGAACATACATAACATTCTTCAAGGTGAGTGGAGCCCCATGCTCCCTCTAAAAGGTAATCGTTCTCAATCCAGTAACACTATACTTCTTTTCGTCACCCATCGCGATATGAATCTGGAGATATTTCTCCTCTAGGGTCACCAAATAACTCTTTGTCGCTAGTTATGTGGAATGAAGCTCCACTGTCTAAGTACCATACACTTCCCATCGTTGATGACACCATGCATGAAATGAGGTAAAAGTATAATTCGAATTGAGAGGCCAAAGCCTCACCCTCCGCTCCTCCTAAGGACTTCTTCTTGGACTTCTTGAGTGGACAATTTGTAGCAAAATGGCCCAGCTCATGACAATGGAAACACTTAACTTTCGTCATGTCCTTATTCTTACCTCCATGATAAGAATCCTATTTGGAATGGGAAGCTTTCCCTTTCCCCTTCTTCGCCTTAATCACTAAGGCACAATTCTCTTCATCATCAGTCTTTGATGAAGAGCCATCCCTGGTGTTCCTCCTAATCTCCTCCTACATCAAATCCTACCACAATCATTCCCATATTGGTAGCTTCTCCCAACCATTGATTGAGTCCTTTTCAAGTATTTTAGAATAGTCTCACCTTTCTCCATTTTGATTTTTTTAAGTTTGTCCTTCAGTGCCAATTTCCTTTAGTCGCTGCTATTCTGATACAAGTCTATCAATTCTTTCCACATAGCATATGTAATTTCCTTTCCATCGAGACTCGAGAAAATGTGGTCTCAAACTCCCTCAAGGATTATCTGCCTTACCTTCGCCACACACTTCTTCCATTCGACCAAATTATGTGCATCCAATGCTGCTGGCTTAGGAATTTCTTAATCAACGAATTCCTTCAAGCCATTATCCTCTAGCACAACCTCCATTTTGTCCCTATAGGCTATAAAATTTTAGTTTCCTTCTAAGGCATACTCGAGCCTCAAACCATAGAATGCCATCTGCCGATCCTGAAGTATGTATTGCAAATTAGAATTTCACTTGTAACCCAAAACTTAAAAATTTGAAATCTCCTCTAGTATATGTTTCTCAACTCCGATACCATGTAGACAATCTTGTAGATTCACAAGATCATGCAATTTACTAAAGCACAGGACAACAATCTACTTTTACTTTCAACCAACGGAATGCAATAGATCGATGAAAATAATAAGAACAAGAAGAAGATAAATCAATGGCACATAACACAAGATGTATCTGGGGAAATCCATTGCTCAAAACCCCGCTATCTATATTTCATATATCAAAAATATGAGTGAAGATAGAAAGCTTGTTCTCATTAGAACAATTCCGCATAAATATTCTCAACTCTCTGAGCTCATAAGAAAGATCTTGGCCAACACTAAGCCAATTATACAGCTCCCCAAGCCACTATTTCCTTGTGCAATTCCTATGGTTGAATAGCCCATATTAATGGGAATCCATTGCTTCCAAAACTGTGCAATCCAAACTAGGTCCAGTTCCTGATTACATGCATGATCTATACAACTTAGTAAATCATACAACTGATAGTACATTGTCCCTACACTCTAGTCTCAACTGGGTCTTTCTCTAAAATTACATGCATGAGTTTCTCATGAGGAAATCTTTAATTAACTAGAGTAGCACTAGTGGATGCATTAGTGCACCAACTAACTATTAGTCCTCTATTAGTTCCAAAAATAATTTAGAACTAATTTAACTTAACTTAACTCAGTAAACTGAGTGATCTAATTTCCAACTCAATTTAAACTCATACTGGACCCCTAAAACTTAGGGAGAACATATACATGACTACAGAAAGACTTCCAACTCAAAATGCCTAAGCTAATTAAGTTAATTCAACTTAATTAACTATTTACAAGTTGCTTGAGAATAGAATTCAATTTTTAATTCTCAATTTAATTCAAGGACAAATTAAACTAGAATTTCTTGTTTCCATTTCTCAACATGAGGTAAGGCACATACCTTAGTAGCTCCAAGAACCTGCTAGTGTACTCATCTTTCATCGATCCCATCTTTAGCTCATAGAATTATTTTTCCCGGTCATCAAAGTATCTCTCCTACAAATACTTATTCTTTAAGTCACTCAAACTCACTCCAAGTCAAGTACTCCTCATGAATACATCTGACTTTCTTCACATCTTCCCACCAAATGTATGCTTTACCTATGAGACTGAATGTGGCTACTCTTGCTTTCATGTTCTCTGAATAGTCATGCAACCTAAATAACTTCCTCATGCCAAGCAACCTTGTCTATGCATACTCTGGTTGCTTCATCACTCCGTCAAATGTAGGTGGCTTTGCTTTCTTAAACTCATCTGGAAAGTAGCCCCTATCACTCCTCTTGTAAGGATGATAACGATGACGATTATAGTTCCTATCTGGACCTGAACTAGAATAGTACCTATGTATATCCCTCCTCCTTTTCGAAGTGTCCAACAAGCTACCATCTCTAATCATTTCATCTATATCTAACCTATTACCAGCATGCCACCTACTATCATATGCCCTATTAGTTTTTTCCTCTTGATCATAGTTGATCCAACGTGGTCCCTGTTGTGGAAAATCTAACAAACTTTGAAGTATAACTACATTTACCTCTTCTTGTTTCTCCTGTGCCTGCATGATTATGTCATTATCTTCCTTACAACTCCTTATTTCTTCCTTTAATCTTCTCAATGTATCTGCCAAATCAAAATAATTTCCATCATCATAATTCTCATTTGATTCATAGGGAGCGTCATTGTAGTCTACAATATTTCTAGCCATTGGATATTTCTTCCTATAAGGTATATCATGTTAGCTAAATCAAATCACAATAAACCATCGTACCTTAGTATAGCTCGGGGAGGATAACTTGTATAGCTTTTATAAGTGTACAAGATCAACAAATTAGCGTCATACATGTATAACATAACCATGATAACATATAGAAACATAATGTATAATCATACAACCATGCAACCATCATTCTAGCTAGGGTCCAATCATAAATGTGTGACCTTACCAACAACTCATACCACGACCTCATGCATGACAACAACCACTACATCATTATACACTTAACCACATGTAAACATTAACATGCATAAGAAATGCATATCCAAATGTACGAGGATGTAATCAAGAATGAAAAATAATGTATGTAAGTGACATATAACAACCATGATAAACATCATGAAAATGCAACAAGAACATAGAATGCAAACGTGAGAGTAACACATGCAACCAACATGCATGCACGACCAACACACAACCCATCCAGTCTTAGGGGTGAACCATGCTCTAATACCACTATGTAATGCCCTCCTCCCACATCTACTCAAGAAACTGACCAGTCGGGTTAAACATGTGACGAGAGGCCACTATGATATGATTTGACCTCCTAAGTCACATTAAGGAAGTGGAACTGATAAAAACACACCATACATACATTCAGCATCAGTATTAGGACCCTTAGGAACCAATCCAGCCTTTCTGTCAACCAGCCCCTGGGTCCCACTAATATTTTGGACTACTTGACCTTTGGACGCTCTCATGCTATGGGCATGCCAGTGTACAAGGACCTATGGATGCTCTCAAATTCCCCTAAGCCAGCGTCGAGGAACATCTTTGCATAGTGTTGTGCCTGCATCCTTGGGATTTGAGCCACTTTTTCAGACCCATAGCCCAGGTCACTGCCCAAAATAGAATGCCATCTTTAGAAAATTAAGATAACAAGGAAATGACAATGCAAAATCAATTACTTCAATAAGACCTTGACTAGACCCCTACTAGCCATGACAGGAATTTCGTCAAACATACCATGAATATTCAATCTACAGGCGTAAATAACATATCTAAGCATATGGGTCTCATACTTAGCTGAGAATTTCTAAGAGACATCGATGCCTCAACATATTGACTTCCATTTCATCAATTAGGTCATTGATACATTTTTCATTCATCTACAAGTAAAAACATGATGAAAGCCATACATAGCTACTGTCATAAAACATATATATAACCAACATAATAGAATCAAAAATATTAATGAAATCATGGCCATATAAACCGCATATAAAATAGTATAGTGCTCATAGAAATAAAAGGAGAAATAACCTCTTATTGATGATGCAAAATCCAAACCCTAGATAGGACTTCCACGTTCCACCTTACCATAGAATAGTTGAGCCAAATATCTCTTCAGTCATTCACCCTCGTGCCATATTCTAAGCATGAATGTGAGATCTCATAGAACACATCAATCCAAAACCATCCAAGGGTTCCAAATGCCATCCACCTCAACCCATCAAACATTGATTCCACCTCATAGTCAAACATCACAGAAACCGTCATCACATTGGTCTCCATCCAAGCCTTCCAGGGCTTCAAGAGTGTTTGTTCTAACCAAGGCTTCCAAGACTAGTGAATCAACCCATAGTTGTCATCAGGCTTCTAGAGCGTTTGTCTAACCAGGGCTTCCAGGACTAGTAACTCAACCCACCAAGGGCTTCCAGAGCGTTTTTCCTACCAAAGATTCCAAGACTAGTAACTCAACCCAAGTTGTTATACGGCTTCCAAGAACTAATAACTCACTCCAAGCTAAGGAAACATGAGAACCAACCAAAAAAAACAAGGAAATAAACCCACAATCTCCATGGCTATCCAGGAAATGGAAAGGCTAACCAATCTACTGTCAATCTAGGTAATCCTCCATGCTAGTGATTTATCATGACCAAAGAACCACATGCATATACCATGCATTTCAAAACTAATGAGGAAAACATACATGCAACTGGGTACATGAAAGAAAAATTGTTGTAGTTGCTGACATCGATGCCCTCTTGTGATTTTCTACTCTCCCCTTGCCTTTTTTCTCTAAAAATCCAAGAGGTGCCACACCCTCCAAGAGTTCTCCAAGAAAACTATGAGTATCCAGGAGTATGAGAGAGAGAGAGAGAGAGAGAGAGAGAGAGAGAGAGAGAGAGAGAGTAGAGAGAGAGCTCCAATACTAAGCTAAAAAAAGGTTACCAACTGATCCTCATAGGCCTTTTTATGAATGAGGCCTCTTTTTTCTTCATTTTCCATTATTTTCCTTCATTTTCCTCCTCACATGCAACCTGTGACCTTTCACCCCCCTTTTCTCCTAATTTCCATTATTTTTATAAATAAATGTGCCAAAAATGCCATTTACCTTTCCAAATCCTTAGTGATTTCCTTTGCCAATTTCCTTAGCCATTAATATACAAATGAACACCCACACTAGGATGTCTTGCCCAATATTTAGCTTGGAATAAGTGTCCCATCAATCATGGTTATTATTTTTCCTATATTAACTTTTATTACATGGAATTTTCACAAGGGATGTTACAATTACTATGACATGACCCAACCTCCAATTTCTAGTTAAGGAAGTGGGGCCTAGAAGTTAACTACAAATTCACAACTCACAACATCCCTGAGGGCTACAAGACACTCAAGCGCCGAAGGACCACCCCATGTGACCAAACCCTGAGATGGGGCTCTTTTTCACTAACCTAGACCCTCAACTGCATGTAGGAAAAGACCTGGGTGTAGTTATAGGCCTCCAACCGCATGAACAACACTGTCTCCATGTGATTATGACCCAACTTTCCTAGTTCATAGGGTGCAATCCCAGGATCTGAGACACCTTTCCAGGACAACCTCCAAACCCCTGCCCAAAATTGCTTGAGACTTTCCAGAATCATAATTGATATGAAAACAAGCTAAACATTCAAACTTGAAGGCAGAACTTGACCTAGATTCTCTAGAAAATAATAGACATTTCTTCAAACACATGGTAAACATGTAAGCTACATGTCATGAGTGCATATTTGATAATAATAGTATGATATTCATCTAAGATTCACCGAGAAGGCCCTATGCCCTCTCCACATAGTTGCAACAACGATAATAGTCCATGCATTCATTAACCAATGAATAACTAAACAATCCATGACAAAAGCCATAGATTATACACATCATATAACCAACATATAACCATAAAATAACTAGAATAGGAACCATGGAAACTCAACCATAATATAACCAATATAATCTCTACAAGTATTCATGATACATAGTAGGAAAATGTATCATATTAACACGTGAAAATACCAACCAAGTTAGGGACTTCCACATACCACCCGACCATAGATTGCGCTGAACAAAATCTCTCTTTTAGTGGATCATCCCCATGCCATATTCCAAGTATGAATGTGGGATCTCATGGAATAAACAAAAAAAAGAACAAACTAGGGATTCCATAGGCCAAACCACCTCAACCCTCAACCACAGTGATTCCACCTTTATGGTCGGATATCACTAACACCAACCATATCAGTCTCTATCCAAGTTGCCTAGGGCTCCATGAACTAGTAACTCAACCCACAACCTTCTAGGGCTCTAGAGAGTTTTCCTAAACTGGCTCCAGGGACTAGTAACTGAACCCACCAAGGGCTCTAGAGAATTTTTCCCAACCTAGGCTTTAGGACTAGTAACTCAACCAAAGTTGTGTTGAGAAATCTAGGGTAGCTAGATTAGGGAGATTTCTCTTATTTTTGATAATTGCTTCTGATATATTTTACTTAACTTATTATACTTGTAGTTAATTTCTTGTTATCTTAATTATTATAGTGTTTTTTTATCATCAAACAACTACCAAAAAATGAAGATCAATGAGACAAGAGGACACAAAATGTAGGCTGCTAGCCAAGGCCAAAGCCTCTCCTCTTAAGAGGAAAACTCACAAGAATTATTATCTTCTTATAGAATCTTCAAATGATGAATTCCAAGACCTATGCCCCTTGAAAAAGACCCATACAAGACCAAGTCAAACCTATTCTTGGTGAATATTCTTCTCACAAAGTCAACCCAAGTCAAACTTGCGTCATAGTAGCTGTAACTTCTCCCTTGACCAAAATTTCAGACTTGCAATTTTGACCACAATTTCAACTCCCTAACCTACAATTTTTGGCATCCTGAAATTAATGTAACTTCCTACAACTTCACATGTGTGACATATTTATTCTTCTCTTTCCTTCACTTAAGGGACTTCTTTCTCTTTGGTAACTCAACTTCCTTTCTTGATTCCTTTTCTTCAATATTTTGACTTCTCTTTGATAGATCTACAATTAGGTCTAGCTACAACACAATGATACCTTAATCCTTTTGACATGGGTGAGAAATTTATCCCTAACATAGTTCTCCAAAAACTTCGCTCTTCCTTCCTTGGTTTCTACTTCTCTTTGCTAGGTATTTCATTCCTTTCTTGCGCTTCAACGAACTTCTTGGATGCTCCACAAGTGAGGTTGAGTTATCCCTTATATGTAGGTCAAATAGACCTTTCATGAGGCCAACTTGTCACTTTGTAGGTGGACTTGTTGCAGCTAGGCCGACTTGATCTTGGAGAGTCTTTATGACTCAATTTGACTTACATAAAATTTATTTTACATGATACAAAGTGCCTAATGGGGTCTTTCATATATGATGATGACTCAATTGACTTCTTGACTCAATGAAAAGCCCTAGAAGCACTCAATGGGTGCTTGAACTATAAATAAATTTACCTTGAGCATGAAACCCATGCTACAAAATAATAATAATAATCTTTATTTCTCTTTACAATATACGAGAATCAAGGGTACATTTTGTAGAAATGATGGTGTAGTTTTGCAACAGCTCATGAAATTTTAATCAAAATTACAAGACACAAACCTACTCTATTGCTCTGCAAAATTCAATTCACAAATTAGAACATCAATCACAAACATGCAATGAGAAATAACACACATGTACACATGATTTTTTCCAAGGGAAATCAATCTACTAAAAAACCCTTTGCATGCTTGCATTAATCTGATGAATAGAGATGTATTACAATTTCCAGCTCAATCTAATATCAACCTAGAAGTGAATAACCTATCTCTTTGTTAACTAAGAATCTATGACCCAGACTTAGTCAATTTCTAGCTCAACTTGAGCCCCTATTTCCTTGCGCAATTCTTGAGGAAATTAGGCCCCTATTATTTAGGAATTTCCTCCTAAATGACTGTGCAATTCTCAAGGTTGATCATCTGATCTCATGCAACAAATGTACACTCAAGACTAGTCTACAATGGATGTTACACTACCTTGAAATCTCCACCACATCAAGGGAACTCGAATTCTTTGCTTGCACTATCTATTTTGGGTTGATTGATAAATTTACTAGATGATCACTGAGTTATACTAAAGTCTCACTACACAACTGACCTTCCACTAGTTCCTCCAACAGTTAGAACTTGTTTAACTAAAAACAACTTGAAATGATTGACCTTGATTGCTACAAATTAGCAATCAAACATGCTTAACTGAACTCTAACTCCTCTAACTCGAATTTACTGAGTAAATTGAGTGACACAACCCATGTCACACAAGTTAACTACATCCAAGTTGTCTGCTAATGTGGAAATTTGATTTTTCTCAATTAAACCATTAAGGCAAAATAAAATTTAGACTTTCTTGTTGCACTTTTCAGCACTCCATCTTAGAACGAAAGGCATTTTCAACCACCCCTATCCTCCACCTGTGGAACACAAACTTCCCTCTTGATAATGCCTTTGTCAAAATTTCAGCATTGTGTTCCTTTGTCAAAATGTATTGTAGCAACATTACCTACCTTTTCACATAGTCCCATAAATGGTGATACCATATATCTATATGCTTGGAAATACAGGATTCTCATAGAGCTTGATTCAATTCTAATTATCACAATAGATCACAGTTGGATCCATCATCTGACCAAAAGGTCCCACAAGTATCTTTCTCATCTAGATCGCCTCACATGATGCTTGACTTGCAGCCATGTTTTTTTCTTTTGCCGAGCTGAGTGCCACATATCTTTTCTTCCTATTGTACCAGGAAACAGTTGCAGACCCAACACTAAAAATTCCAATCGATGTACTCTTTTGCTCTGATGGACTCCCCGCCAAATCTGCATCTATGAAGCCACACATCTTCACTCCCTTTGTCAATTTGTACCATATTCCAAAATGGGTAATGCCTCTAAGGTACCATAAAACATGGTTAGCTACCTCTGAAAACAATTTGGTCGAGCTAACCATAGCTTGGCTTAGTTGGTTGAATGCATAACACATATCTAGTCGTGTGTTCACAAGATACATGATTGAACCCACTAGCCACCAATAAATGGTAGCATCCACTTCCTCACCTGAAGTGACATCCTCCTTCGTTCAATTGGTCGCTAGAGGTGTCTCCATGGGCTTACAACTCTCCATGTGAAATATTTGTAGTATCTCATTTGCATACTTTCTATGAGACACAAACAGTTCCTTGTTTTCGTTTCACGCTTCCAACTCAAGGAATTAGTGCATGAGACCCATGTCCTTCATTTCAAATTCCCATGCAAGGTCCCCCTTCCAATATTTGATCAACTTCTCATCACCATTTAAAATCAAATCATCAACATATAAGACAATAATAAGAAATTTAACATCTACCAAGATGTGATAAAGGTTTTCATCTGCTTCACTTTTGGTGAAGCCCAAACTAGTGGGACATTTATTGATCCTGGTGTACCAAGTACGAGGTGCTTGTTTGAGACCGTGCAATGCTCGCTTGATTTTTCACACATGAGACTCTCGATCAAATGTCTCAAAACCTTTTGGTTGCTTGACGTACACATCCTCCTTAATGACTCCATTGAGAAATGTTTTCTTTACATCCATCTAGTGGATCTTCCACCCCATTTCCGCAGCCAGTGCAAGAATTAATCTAATGGATGAGTAGCTTGCTCCAGGAGAAAAGGTCTCCTCATAGTCAATTCCCTCAAATTGAGAGTACCCCTTGGCCATAAATTTGGCATTATACTTCTCTATGCTTTTGTTTGTTGCGTTCTTAACCTTGAAGATCCATATCAAACCCACAACTGATTTATCTATTGGTTTTGGGAGCACTTCCCAAAACCTATTCCTTACAATGGATTTGTATTCCTCCACCATTGCATCAACCCATATAGGTTTCTCTACTTATTCCTTGAAAGAAGATGGCTAAGTCTCTACAAGCTCGGTACTTATAGCCATGTAGCCAGTGTATCGATCAAGTGACCTCCTCTACCTGTGTAAATTTGGAGCTCCCACATTCTTCCTCGCATCCTGCAGAATTCTATTAGCTTTCTTGGTTCTTTTTCTGCCTTCTCTAGATTTTTATGCTTGATTAGATGTCGCCACTCTCTTCTCCTCTACTTATTTCTACTCCAAAAATTCCTGAGGCTCCTCCTTTGGAGCTAAAACCTCCTCTTATGGTGGGACCTGAATCTCTCTCTTAAGAGAGAAATGCATCATTTTATCATCATCAAAATTTACATCCATTAGCACAATTATCATTCTAAGGGAAGGTAAGTACATGTGGTAGTTGTGAGGATTTTTTGTGTAAACCACAAATACCCCCCAACTCTGTTATCGACTCAATATTCTTCCTTGATTCTTTGGAGACATGCCAGTAAACAAAGGATCCAACTTTCTCCCTGAGAAAGCCTCATTTGGTGTAATCATATCAAGAATTTTATGAGGACTCTGGTTCTGTAAATAGATTGTTGTGTTGCATGCATCAACCCACAAATGCAGATTTCGGCCTCGGTCATGCAACATATCTCTCATCCGCCCCATTATGTTGTGGATTTTGGGGTGTTCTCAGCTCTCCTCGAATGCCTTCTTTCACACAAATTTTTTTGAATTCATTAAACATATTCACCTCCATTATCTCTCATGAGAGCCTTCAACTTCTTGTTAGTTACTTTCTCAACTAGTGCCTTGAATTCTATGAACTTGGAGAATGTCTCATCTTTATTCCGCATGAAGAAGATCCAACACTTCCTTGAGAAGTCATCAATAAAAATGACAAAATATTTGTGTCTGGTAGTGGAGGCTATCAAGAAAGGTCCACATACATCAAGTTGGATTCTTTCCAAGACTGCATGTGCTTTGTTGTCTAGATCATGCAATGTAGATTTTGCAAACTTCCCCAAGGTACATCCTTTGCATACATCTTGCTGCTCAAGTGCTTCTTTGGGTAGGTTAATGTTTATTTGTTGCATAATATTCAAGGCACCATGATGCAAATGGCCAAGTCTTTTGTGCCAAATTTCACCGACATCCTATTTGTGCACTTTCTCCACCTTATTGATTAATGTAGCACAATCTTCCACATCTAGCTTATACAGGTTCTTCACACGAACCCTGATCTACTTCACCTGTCCCATGTCTATGTGTCTCAAGAATTATTTCCCTTTCCTAGATATCACATCATAACCACGGTCTTCCAAAACAGCAACAGAGATGAGATTTTTCTTTAGACCTAGAATGAACATGACATCCTTGAGCCTTAGAGGGCAGCCCAATTCCCTCTAAAAGGTGACTATACCAATCCCGGTCAAGTTATACCTTTCGTCATCACCCAGCTTGATGTGCATCTGGATATATTTCTCCTCCAAGTCACTGAAAAAGTATCTACACCCTATCATGTGGAAAAATGCACCTAATTCCAAGTACCACACGTTCCCCATCATTAGGTTGGCCATGCATGCGATAAGGGTGAAGTAAAACTCGAACTGTGAAGCCAAAGCTTCACCTACTACTCCTCTTGAGGTCTTCTTGCTCAAATTTTTGTGTGGACATTTCGTGGCATAATGCCCCAATTCATGATAATTGAAGCATTTAATTTTGGACAAATCTATCTTCTTGCCCCCTTGGCTGGATTCTAGTTTGGTTTGATATTTCTTCCCTTTTCCCTTCTTTCCCTTACCAACCAATGAAACCTTTTTCTTCATCCTCACCCTTGTATGAAGTCCCATCTCTAGTATTTCACCTTATTCCCTCTTGTACCAAATCAGACCATAAGCGTTCCCAATTCAGTAGTTTCGCCCTCTCGTTCATCGAACCTTGGTAGCTATCCCAACTCTTGGGAAGGCGTAGAAGGGCTACACTTACCAAGTCATCTTCTGCAACATTAACGCCAACCCCACCAAGTTCATCATGAACTTTTTCAAATCTACTCAAATACTATGATATAGTTTCATTCCTCATGCATCTTGATATTTTAAAGTTTATCCTTGAGCGGCAACTTCTTGTGGTAACTACTATTCTCGAACAATTCTATCAATGTTTTCCACATTGTGAATGGAGTTTCTTTTCCATGTATATTTGAGACATTGTGATTTTGTACTCCCTCCAATATAATTCTCCTCGCCTTAGCTACATATTTCTTCCATTGGGCTAGGTTATGTGCATCAAATGTCTGTGGTTTTGCAATGTTTATCTTGACATATTCTAGAAATGCATTGTCATCTAGTACCTCCTCCATATGATCTTCCATGCAATGAAATTAGAGTTTCCTTCTAAGGCATACTGTAGTCTCATCCCATTGAAGGTCATCTTCCTAAATCTAAAGAGTTCCTACTACATTGAATAACAAATTCAAACCTCCTGAGAAAAAATTTCGAAATTTTTATTCTAATGTGAATCCTTCTCTAATACCATGTAGAAATTATGGTGTATATTTTCAACTGCTCATGAAATTTTAATCAAAATCACAATACACAAACCTACTCTATTGTTATGCAGAATTCAATTAAAAATAGAACATCAATCACAAACATGCAATGAGAAATAAAACAAATACACATAGTATATTTCCAAGGGAAAGCAATCTGCTAGAAACCCCTTTGCCTACTTGCATTAATTGGAAGAATAGAGATATATTATAATTGGTAGCTCAATCAGAGCTCAAATTGCCAGTGAATAACCTATCTCTCTACTCACTGAGAAGCTTTGACCCAGACTTAGTCAATTTATGCCTCATCTTGAGCCCCTATTTCCTTTCGAAATTCTTGAGGAAATGAGGCCCCTATTATTTAAGACTTTCCTCCAAAATTATTGCACAATTCCCAAGGTTGATCATCTAATTGCATGAAACACCTGTACACTCAAGACTAGTCTAGAACTGATGTTACACTGCCTTGAAATCCCCACCATAGCTGCGGAACTCGAATTCTCTACATGCAATAGCTATTTTGGGTTGATTGATCAATTAACTGGATTATCACTGAGTTAAACTGAATTCTCACTGCATAAATGACTTTCGACTAGTTCCTCCAATAGTTAGAACTAGTTTAATTGAAAGCAACTTGAAATAACTAACCTTGATTGCTACAAATTAGCAATCACACATGCTTAACTGAACTCTAAATCTTGTAAGTTGAATTTACTAAGTAAATTGAGTGACACGAGCCATGTCACACAAGTTAACTGCATCCAAGTTCTTTGTTGATGTCGAAATTTGAATTTTCTCAGTTTAATCAAGGAAAAATCAAATTGAGACTTTATTGTTGCATTTTTCAATACATTTCATATTTATGAAGACTGAAACTAGTTACATACTTCAACACTCCCTCTCAACTAGGGAGGTATTCATAAAACATATAAGGTACTTGGACATTCTCATACTAAATAATTTTCATAAGAAGAGTTGGATTGGTAAGCCATCTCATAATCTATCTTCTCAGCTTATATCTATGCAACTCATCATACTAACCAAAATTGTCACATAGCAAGGCCTTTACTAACAACTCTATCTCTCCACAAGATTAGAGAAAAATGTTGGTGAGACAAATTATGTATAGACACCTTCATCATTGTCTCTCAAGGCACATACCCCATCTAGATGTTCAAAAGGTATGTCCTTCTAGGACCATTCCTATCTTGGATTAACACATCCTCAAGGAATTTCCTCTTCGACTACCCTTACCTATTGGATTCCCTATCTCATCCTCAAAGAGTATTGGAATTCATATGCTTACCCAATCCTCCATTATTTCTTCATAAAGAAGACAAGAATGATGTGTCTATCTCTTCCTCTCAACTAGGGAGTATCTACTCTTTCCTATAAAATGAATATACCCAAGCTCCCTCTTACCTTGGGACTTGTTACCAACAACAAATATATGCTCTTCAGTGGATATTATGGTACCATCAAGTTCTTGTAGGACTCCTTCTTTCTACATTATGTCATGGATGAACTTCAACTTCATCATGGAGTCTTCTTCTTCTAGAACTTCTTCATAGGGCATCGAACACCGTCTTCATCACTTCCCTTCAATGAAACATAGTGTTGAACCAATAGTCATGTTATCCTTTTCTTCATCAAGAAATAACCTTCACATATGATGATCCTTCATACAACGACTTCTTTATTTTAGGATCTTCCATCCAATCTCATGAATACTAGTTTTAGGTGACTTCTACAACCCTCTTTCGTTAGCCCTGTTTCAATCCAACCAAATGGTTTCTCAAAAATCAAAATGAAAATTAAGTCAAATTTACCTCTTTATGGTGGCCTTTCATCATGAAATATTCTTCTTACAACATCAACATCCTGCACATGTATGAATCCATCTCCAATAGATTCATTATCAAGGTTCTTCTTCTACAATATACATATCAGGATCTTCATACCTTCTTCTTCCATGGAGATGTCATAGTTGATTCTTCTATTTATCAAATGTTGATCACTTATCTTATCTTACGTGATTATAGATACATGTTTCACGAACTCTTCTTCCTTTCTTCACATATTGCTTCCTCAGGATCTTCTATACTGGTTATGATTGTCACCCACCTCATATTCTTCATGAGGTCACAATATGTTGATTTCATCTAGTCAATATGTAGAAGAGTTCAAGGTACATTGTATTCATACCTTCATGTATCATGTTGAAAAATGTAGCAAGAAATTCTCAATCTGATTTTGCCTTGATTAAATTGAGAAAAATCGAATTTCCACATCAACAAACAACTTGGATGTAGTTAACTTATGTGACATGGCTTGTGTCATCCAATTTACTTAGTAAATTCAAGTTGGAGGAGTTAGAGTTTAGTTAAGCATGTGCGATTGCTAATTTTTATCAAATCAAGGTCAGTTATTTCAATTTGTTTTCAGTTAAACTAGTTCCAACTATTGGAGGAACTAGTGGAAAGTCAATTTTGAAGTGGGAATTTAGTCAAACTCAATGATCATCTAGTTAACTGATCGATCAGCCCAAAATAGCTAGTGCATGCAAAGAATTTGAGTTCCCCAGCTGTGGTGGAAATTCCAAGGCAATGTAACATTAGTTTCAAACTAGTCTTGAGTGTACAGTTATTGCATGTAGTCAGACGATCAACCTTGGGAATTATGCAATCCATTTATGGGAAATTCATAAATAACAGGCACCTAATTTCTCAAGGAATTGTGCAAGGAAATAGGGGCTCAAGCAAAGGCTAAAATTGACCAAGTCTGGGTCAGAGCTTCTCATTAAGAAGAGAGATAGGTCATTCACTTGCAGGTTGTGCTCAGTTGAGCAAAGAAATTGTAATACATCTCTATTCATCAGATTAATGCAAGCAGACATTTGGGTTTTTAGCAACTTTCTTTCCGAGGAAACAATATTGTGTGCATGTGTGTTATTTATCATTTCATGTTTGTGATTGATGTTCTAAATTGTGAATTGAAATTCGTATAGTAGTAGAGTAGGTTTGTGTCTTGTGATTTTGATTAAAACTCCATAATAAGTTACAAATCTACATCATAATTTCCTCATGGTATCAGAAAAGGTTTCACATTAGAGAAATAACTTCAAAGTTGTTACTCAGGAGGTTCGAATTTGTAGTTCAATGTAGGAAGATCTCTTCAGAGCTAAGAAAATGACCTTCAATGGGCTTACGCTAGAGTATGCCTTGGAACGCACCTCTAATTTCATCGCATGGAGACGATATTGGATGAAAATGGATTTCTATAATACATCAAGAGAGATATTGCAAAACTGGCAAAATATGATGTCCAGATTCTTGCTCAGTGGAAGAAAGATGTAGCCAAGGTGAGGAATATAATATTGGAGGGAGTACGGAACCACATTGTCACCAATATCCATAGGAAAGAAACTCCTTATGCAATGTGGTAAGAACTGATAGATTTGTTCTAGGATAGAAGCGACCATATGAAACTGGCACTCAAGGATAAACTTTGAAATAACAAGATGCAGAAGAATGACATTATCCCACAATATCTTAGCAGGTTCACACAAGTGTGCGATGAGCTTGCAAGAGTTGGTGTTACTATTTCAAATGATGATTTGGTATGCCTAGCCCTTTTCGTCCTTCCCAAGATCTAGCATAGCTATCAAGATTCAATGAACGAGAGGAAGAAATTACCAAATTCGGAACACTTATGATTTGATTTGATAGAAGAGAAAATAAGGAGGAAACCCAAATATGGGACTTCATCCAATGGCAAGGATGAAGAAAACTTTAGATTGGTTGGAAAGGGAAAGAATGGAAAAGGGAATAAATCTCAAACCAAACTAGAATCCATCCAAAGGGTAAGAAGAAAGATTTATCCAAAAGTAAATGCTTCCATTCTCATTAATTTAACCACTATTCCATGAAGTGTCCACACAAAAAGGCAAGCGAGAAGACCCCAGGAGGAGCAGTAGGTGAATCCCTGGATTCATATTTCAAGATTGACTTTACCCTTATCACATGCATGGCCAACACAATGATGGGAAGCATGTGGTACTTGGACTCAAGTGCACTATTCCACATGACAGGGTGTAGAGAGTTTTTTAGTGACTTGGACGCGAAAAATTTACAAATGCACATCGATCTAGGGGAAGATGGAATGTACAACATGATCAAGGATGGTATTGTCACCTTTCAAAGGTAGTCGGGTTCCCCTCTCAGACTCAAGGGTGTCATGGTCATTTTGGGCCTAAAGAAAAATCTAATCTTTGTTGCATCTTTGGTAGACCATGGCTATGATGTGATCTTCAACAAAGTAAAAGCATTCCTAAGACACATAGCCATAGGATAGGTGAAGTAGATTGAGGTTCATGTGAAGAACCTGTATAAGCTAGATCTGGAATATTGTGGTGCATTAGGCGCTAAGGCAGAGAAAGTGCAGGGTCGCGATGTTTGTGAATTTTGTCACATAAAACTTGGCCATTTGCATCATGGTGCCTTGAAGATTATGCAACTAATAACCACTAGCCTCCCCAAAGGATCACTTGAGTAGCAAGATGTATACAAAGGATGTACCTTGGGGTAGTACACAATATCCACATTCCATGATCAAGACAACAAAGCACATGCAGTCCTAGAAAGGATGCACTTTGATGTTTGTGGACCCTTCTCGATAGCCTCCAATTCCATACACAAATAATTTGTCATTTTATTGATGACTTCCATGGAAGTGTTGGATCGTATTCATGTGGAAGAAATATGATACATTATTCAAGTTCGTAGAATTCAAGGCACTCGTTGAGAAAGAAATTGGCAAGAAGGTGAAGCCTCTCAGGAGCAATAATGGAGGTGATTACATGTTAAATGAATTCAAAAAAAATTGTGTGAAAGTAGGCATTCGATGAGAATTGATAGCACCCCACAATTCACAACAGAATGGGGTGGTTAAGAGAAAGAACCATAGAATTGTGGGAGAGGCGAGGGCGATGTTGCATGAGCAAGGCCTACCTTTGCAACACAACAATTTATTTGCAGAACCAAAGTGCTCATCAAATTATGGGCATGATTATACTAGAGGAGGATATATTGGGGAGAAAGTTGGATGTGTCGCACTTCAAAAAAAATTGAGCCTCTATTTATTGCCATGTCTCCAAAGAACCAAGGAAGAAGCTTGAGTCAACAACATAATTAAGGGTATTTTTGGGTTACACTAAAAATCCCCACAACTACCATGTGTACTTTCCATCCCTCATAATGGAAATTACATGAAGGGATGTAAATTTTGATGAGGATAAAACTATGCGGTGCTCTCTTGAGAGGGAGCTTTAGATCCCACTATAAGAGGAGATTTTAGATCCAAAGGAGGAGCCTTAGGAATTTGTGGAGCATCCAAAAGTTGAGGAGCTGAGAGTGGAGATATCCACTCAAAAGAACCATCTAGAGAAGGCATGAAAAGGACCAAGGAAGTTGATGGATTAGTGCAGGATGCGAGGAAGAATGTAGGAGTTCCTTCAAATTTTCGCAAGCAGAGAAGGTCACCTGATCAATACACTAGCTACATGGCTCTAATCACTGATATTATAGAGACTGAGCCATCCACTTTGAAGGAAGAAGTAGAGAAAGCTATATATGTTGATGCAATGGTGGAGGAATATGAATTCATTGTAAAGAAAAATATTTGGGAAGTGGTCCCAAGACCAGTAGATAAAGCAGTCATTGGTTCAAGATGGATCTTCAGGGTTAATCATGCAGCGGATGGAAGCATAGAGAAGTATAAGGCTAGATTTTTGGTCATGAGGTACCCTCAAGTTGAGGGAATTGACTATGAGGATGCCTTTTCTCCTATAGTAAGGTACTCATCGATTAGACCAATTCTTGCTCTGAATGTGTAGATGAGGTGGAAGATCCTCCATATGGTTGTAAGAACAACATTCCTCAATGTGGCTATTGAGGAGGAGGTGTACATCGAGCAACTAGAAGGTTTTGAGACATTTGATTGGAAGCCTCACATGTGTAGACTCAAGCAAGAATTGTATAGTCTCAAACAAGCACCACGTGCTTGGTACACCATGATCGATAACTATCTCACCAGTTTGAGCTTCACCAAAAGTGAAGCGGATGCAAACTTCTATCATATATTGGTAAAAGGTAAATTTATTATTATTTTCTTATATGTTGATGATTTCATGTTAACTAGTGATGAGAAGCTAATCAGATCTTGCGAGGAGGACCTTGCAAGGAAATTTGAAATGAAGGACATGGGTCTCATGCATTACTTCCTCAGGTTGGAAGTATGGCAAGGCGATGGGGAATTGTTTATCTCTCAAGGAAAGTATGCCAGTGAGATACTTTAGAGATTTCGAATGGAGAATTTCAAACCCATGGAGAAACCTCTAGTGACCAAATGGAGGAAGGAGGATGTCACGTCAGGCAAGGAAGTGGATGCTACCATTTATCGACAGCTAGTGGGTCCACTGATGTATCTTGTGAACACGCGACCAGATGTGTGCTATGAATTCAACTAGCTAAGGCAAGATATGGTTAGGCCAACCAAAATATATTGGAAGGCATCTAAGCATGTTTTACGGTACCTCAGAGGCACTATCTAGTTTGGACTGGGGTATAGATGGAAAAAGGGAGTGAAGTTGTGTGGCTTCACAGATGCAGATTAGGTGGCAAGTCCATTAGACTGAAAGAGTACATTAGGTGGAATGTTTATTTTTCGGTCTACATTGTTTTCCTGGTGCAACATGAAGAATAGATCTGTTGTGCTCAGCTCCCCAAAAGCAGAATACATGGCTGCAAGTCAAGTAGCATGTGAGGCGATCTAGATGAGAAAGATACTTATGGGATTGTTTGGTTAGATGATGGATCCAACTATGATCTATTGTGATAATCATAGTTGCATTAAGCTCTCTAAGAATCTTGTATTTCACAATCAATCCAAGCAGATAGATATCTTGTATCACCATTTATGGGACTCTGTGTAGAGGTGGATAATGTTTCTATAATACATTCCGATAGAGGAACAAGATGTTGACATTTTAACAAAGGCATTTTCAAGAAGGAAGTTCAATTTCCATAGGTGCATGATGGGGGGTGGTTGATAATCCCTTTGTTGCTAAGAGGAAGTGTTGAAAAATGAAGCAAGAAAATCCCAATTTGATTTTCCCTTGATTAAATTGAGAAAACTTGAATTTCCACATCAACAGGCAACTTGGATGCAGTTAACATGTGTGACATGTCTTTTGTCGCCCAATTTACTTAGCAAGTTCGAGTTGGAGGAGTTAGAGTTTAGTTAAGCATGTGTGATTTCTAATTTGTAGAAATCAAGGTCAGTTATTTCAAGTTGTTTTTATTTGAACTAGTTCCAATTGTTAGAGGAACTAGTGGAAGGTTAGTTGTGCAATAGAACTTCAGGCAAACTCAGTGATCATATAGTTAACTAGTCAATCAACCAAAATAGATAGTTCATGCAAAGAATTCAATTTCCCCAAATGTGTAGGAGATTCTGAGTCTAACATCAGTTGTAGTCTAGTCTTGAGTGTACAGGTGTTGCATGCAGTCAGATGATCAACCTTGGGAATTGTGTAATCCATTTTGGAGAAATTCATAAATAATAGGGGCCTAATTTATCAAGGAATTACGCAAGGAAATAGGGGCTCTAGCAAAGTCGGAAATTGACCAAGTCTAGGTTAGAGATTCCCAGTGAGAAGAGAGATAGGTTATTCACTTGTAGGTTGTGCTTCATTGAGCAAATAAATTGTAATACATCTCTATTCATCATATTAATGCAAGAAAGAATTGGGATTTTTAGCAGTTTGCTTTCCCCAAAAAAAAAAAATTGTGTGCATATGTATTATTTCTCATTGCATGTTTGTGATTGATGTTCTAAATTGCAAATTAAATTCAGTAGAGCATTAGAGTAGGTTTGTGTCTTGTTATTTTGATTAAAACTTCATAAGTATTTGCAAATATACATCATAATTTCTACATATCATTCATAAGGAATATTTTATTCTTCTTTCATCATGCTCAAGAGATAGATCATTTTAACCATTCTATCTACAACCATATTATGACATGACTTTATCTATCAAATATATAGATACCTCTTCCTTCTTTTTATCATCTAGATTTCCTTCAGCAGCTTCCTTTCCCTGATTGAAGATGAAAAATGCTTCAACTCTCTTGACATGTTGCACTCCTATGTCACCATACCTTACTAGTGGATCCCACAGGAGGTGGATTGTACACTATCTGTGAGGCACTTTCTTCTTCTAAGTAGAAATGAACCTTCTAATAAATATTCTAGTGGGGGATCTTGATGATCCTCATTATGAAAATGCTCCTTTCTAACAATGATGACGTATGATGATCTCTCATCTTCCTATATTGCTAGATGACTTTCTTCAAGCATTTCTACTTCGATTATCCTTTCTACGCTTCTAAAGAAGATGTCATGAGTTACTTCCCTTCCATCATGTACTATGATTTCTTCAACCATATGGACTCCTACCTCATCTATCCTTTCATGCCTCTTAGGTGATGTCATATTTTCTATACTGGATTCTATCATACATGTGATGCTTTCTATCATAATCTTTATCTTTTATAAACTGAAAGGAACTAAGTATATGAATATATCTTAGTCATAGTAGAGGTCTTTCACTTCCTCCTTCTTTTTCTTCTTTTCAGGTTCTTTTCATTCTTCGGTGACATGGGCTTCATTTCTTTCCTTTCTCTTCTTGTTGTCCTTATTGAGTTTAGGACAATTCCTTTAGAAATGACCATATTCATTACATTCATAGCATTGGATATTTGACATATTAATTTTCTTTTGAAACTTCTTTCGAGGCTCAAAATTTCTAAATTTTCCTTTCCTCCTAGCCATAGCTACAAATGTTTATTTTTGTTCATTTGACCCAACATCGTTCTTCACCTTTAATATAGTTTCTTAAATCTTGCATAATAACCATAGATCATTGAATGGAGTGGTTTCCTTCTTCCCATAGATGCTTGATATAAATTTGTCCCATTCATCGGGTAGTGCATTGAGCACAATGGTGGTCATCTCTTGATTAGACATAACTTCTCCTAGCTCTTGTAGTAGGTATTTTATTTGAGATACCCTCATAAGGTATGAGGCTACCCCTTCTACCTTTGATACCTTCATCTTGTATAGTTTCGTTCTTAAAGATATGATTTCTCGTGCAATGCTTATATAAAACAATTCTACTAGCTATTCATAAACCTCTTTCGTTGTCTTCAACTTTGCTACATAAGGGATGAGGGAACCTTTGATTTACTTGATAAGTATTCTTTGACCTCTTATTTATCCTTTCATTTACTTCAATAGTGCTTGATATTTCCCTTAAGGAGGTTTGGTGATTGATCAAATCTATTCTCTTCTTCCATGCAAGGTAATTTGATGACCCAACCAATTTGTTATTCTCCTTGTAGAAAGAAGTCATTGTAGATTGAGACATAAAATATAGAATATGTACTTGTCAAGTGAATATTATCCTTTAATTATAATGTCTTCAACTTGATGCCTTCTTAATAATGTTGACTTTTACTCCTCCTTTGATGTTGACAATTGAAGATGCTTCCTTAATGATGATTGCTTGATGATATTCTTCAAGGATGATTGAGATGTGATCATTGCTTTAATGTGAGGGAGATCACTTTGATTTTATGATGAAGTTCTCTTCTTGCTTCCTTTTATTGAAGATTGCATAATGTGTAAGCTTCCCAAGAATGCTTCAAATGTAGAGTCCTACTCTGAATGGAGGTAGGGTCTTTGAGGTCTTCTTCCTCTTCCAAGAGTTGCTTCCTTCAAGATGATGTGTAGATGATATGATCCTTGCGATGGATATTCCTCCTTGCTGATATCCTTGTGCTTGGCCCTTGTGCATCCTTCTTCAAAGGAGCGATCTTCAAGCTGCCTTTCCTTGTTAATGTCACTTTAGCTCTGATACCATGTTGAGAAATCTAGGGTAGCTAGTTTAGGGGGATTTCTCGTACTTTTGATAACTGCTTGTGATGCTATTTTAATTAACTTGATATAATTGTAGTTAAGTTATTATTATATTAATTATTATAGTGTTGTTTTATCATCAAATAGCTACTAAACAATGAATGTCAATGAGACAAGAGGACACAAAATGTAGGTTGCTAGCTAGGGCCAAAACCTCTCCTCTTGAGAGCAAAACCCACAAGAATTATTCTGTTCTTATAGAATATTAAAATCATGAATTCCAAGATCTATGACCCTTGAAGTCAACCCAAGTCAAACTTGCCTCATAACAGCTGCAACTTCTCCATTGACCAAAATTTTAGACCTGCAATTTTAGCCTCCCTAACCTACAATTTTCGCTCTCCTGAAATTACTGTAACTTTGCACGTGTGACAGATTTGATCTTCTATTTCCTTCACTTAAGGGACTTATTTATGTTCGTTAACTCAACTTCCTTTCTTGATTCCTTTTCTTCAATATTTTTTGTTCTCTTTGATAGATCTCCATTGAGGTCTAGCTACAACACAACGATACCCTAATCCTTTTTGCATGTGTGTGAAATTTAGCCCTAAAACAATTCTCCAAAAACTTTTCTCTTCCTTCCTTGGTTTCTCCTTCTCTTTGCTATGTATTTATTGCCTTTATTTTGCTTCAATGAACTTCTTGGATGCTCCACAAGTGATTTTGATGTATCCCTTATATAGAGGTTGAATAACCCTTCCATGAGGTCAACTTGTCACTTTTTTGGTTGACTTCTTGCGGCTAGGTTGACTTAATCTTGGAGGGTCTTTATGACTCAATTTGACTTACATAAATTTTATTTTACATGATACAAAATGCCCAATGGGGTCTTTAATATATGAAAATGACTCAAATGACTTCTTGACTCAATGAAAAACCCTAGAAGCACTCAATGTGTGCTTGAACTATAAATAAATTTACATTGAACATGAAACCCATGTTACAAAAATAATAATAATAATTTTTCTTTCTCTTTACAATATACAAGAATCAAGAGTACATTTCATATTTATGAAGACCGAACCTAGTTACATAATTCAAAAAGTTGTTCCAAGGCTTTTAGAGTGTTTCTTCCAACCCACAACCATAAGGCACATGAGCACCAATCAGAAAACAATCAAGTGGAAAAACCCACAACACCATGGTTATCCAGGAAAATGAAAGGCAAGGCTAAAACCAATGTCAACCTAGGAAAATATCCATGCCAATGACAACACATAACCAAAAAATCACATGCATATATCATGCATCTAGAAATTAGCAAGGAAATCAAACATGCAACCTATTATGTGCAATGCAATCCAGCTATAGTTGTTGATCCACCTATTCCCTTGCTCTTTCTTTCTTTCTTTTTCCTTATTTCTCCAAATTCAATGTATGCCAAAGTGCTCCAAGAATTCTCCAAGAATACTCTAAGCGTGCAAGAGTAAGAGAGAATTAGAGAATGAAAGAGGGCTCCAAAACTGAACAAAAAAAAGGCTTAACCAGCAAAAATTGTGAACTGATCCTTAGAAGCATTTTTATCATTAAGATGTCTATTTTCTTCATTTTTCCTTCAATTTCTCTCTCATGCAAATTTGTGTCTCGTCACCTTCTTTTCTGCTATTTTTCTTTATTTCATAAATAAATACCAATTATTGCCACTTTGCCTTTTCCAATTTCCATAGCCATTAATTAATCACCAGTGATATTCATCACTATGTTTTTCCTAACATTCATCTTGGAATGCATGTCCCATGACCTTGGTCTTATTTTTTTACATGGAAAATCAACCAACTTTTGTTACAAACCCCTCCCCTTAGGGAACATTGTCCTCAGTGTTTAATGACACCTATGATCAACAAACCTCTTAAAATAAAACATACTTCCCATGGAGATTTATAACACAACCTGATGTAGTATTTACAATGATCAACTACTGCAAACAATGACAAACATCAAAAAACATGAAAATCATAACGCTTATTAGAGCTTTATAACACAACCCATTATGGTATCTACAACCATACACTTATACATATACCAAATACTCATTTTCTTGAACTAGAAAATAATGAGGAATACATAGCCTGCATCTGATCATCCATCTCCCATGTAGCTTTATCAAGCCCAAAGTGCTTCCACTTCACTTTAACCTATTCGATTGCCTTGTTTTGGAGCATGAGTCGTTTTCGATACAATATACATTGTAGTTATGGATAGAATTATCCCTCTGGTTCCACTTGCAATAAAGATCAGTCAATGACATTATCAACATCTTGTACATAATTCTTAAGCAATGAAACATGGAAAACATCTTGGACTTTAATTTTTGGAGGCACTGCAAGTCTTTAGGACACTATTCCAATCCTCTCAAGGATCTCGAAATTCCCACAATACCGAGGTTCCAAATTGGCACATGATCCAATCCTTAAGGAGATCCTCTTGGTCTTGATGAGCAAGTACACATGCTCCTCAACCTGAAAATCCTTAAATACCTTGTGTTGATATGCATAAATTTTCTGCATGTCTTGTGCTCCCTTCAAATTCATTTTAATAATCTACATTTCCTATTCCATCTTTGTCAACATATCTGATTTGATCAATACCCTATTCACTAGATCATTCTAGTTGATAGGAGTATTACAACTCTGCCCATAAAGAAACTCAAACAAACTGATCTTCAAGGAGTCCTGATACCTGTTACTATATACAAACTCAACTGGCAGAAGATACTCTTCCTAATTCCTATATTGATGCATGACATACATCATCAACATGTCCTCGAGAATCTTGTTGAACCTCTCTATGTTTCCATCTATCTGTGGATGATAAGCTATACCGAAAGCTAACTTTGTCCCCAAATCTGCAAACAACTCTTTCCAAAATCTGAAAGAGAACTTTGCATCCATGTGTGATATGATCTTCTTGGGAACATCGTGCAATCTCATTATCTCCCTAATGAAAACCTGAGCTACCTCACTAGCTAAATTCGTAGACTAAATTGCAATGAAGTGAGCTACCTCACTTAACTTTTCAACCATGACCATAATAGAATCATGTTTCTTCAATGTCCTTGGCAAAGCTATAATGAAGTCCATGGAAATTACCTCCCATTTCCACTCTAGAATCAGAATCGAATGCAATAAATCACCTGGATTCTTATAGACTAATTTTACCTATGGATAGTCCAAACATCTTACAAACAACTTAGCCACCTGTTTCTTCAAGTTCGTCCAATGATAGAATTTCATAACTATTATCAATGTCTGGTGATATCCTAGGTGACTTGAATATGGCTTGACATTAAACTCCCTCAATATAAGCTTCTTGGGCCCACTTCCATTTGGTACGTAAATCTTGTTCTTGAATCTTACAAAGCCATCCACCATGAGATGATATTCCTCATCCCTATCACATTCACCTGCTACTTTAACTTGTGCCTCAACTATTGATACCTATCATCATACTTCCCTACCTGCAGTATCTACTCCTACAAGTCTTGTTGGGTTGTGTTATATTCTTTCCACATAGTTAACAGGGGGTTTGAGGGGTACCCGTAACCCCACTTTATCGGGTCCGGGGCAGCACCCCAGAAAATTTTGGTTTTGGACCCTATGTTAGGTTGGGCGGACCCACCTATGGTTTTGTGCATGATTTTCGCACATGTTTTTTGGACGCGATGGTTTTCGGTCCATGGTTTTTGGACGCGATGGTTTTCGGTCCATGGTATTGGATGCTTCGGCATGTATAAATATGTATTGTAACATTGAAAGGAACATAATGAAAAATCAAGCTGGTAGTCCGGTTTTGGGATCCAGTGGGAAATCTCTGTGTATATGTGTTTTTATGTGTTATGCTCTCGCATTGTTTATTTTTTTGTGATTTAGAATTCGTATGTAGGTAATTTCTGTACGGGGTTAAAACCTACACCCTTCAGTCTTCTTTATGAGTCTTTCTATAGGTAGAATGATGGAAGCATATCCTTTGATGAATCTTCTATAGTATCTAGTATGCCCAAGTGTCGACCATAGTGCGTGAACATAAATCAGGGCCTCCAAATTCCACCCAAATTCATAGCCACCATAATCTTAGATGGCTTTACGAGGACACCATATTTGCAGACTATATAACCCAAAAATGTGCTTAAAGGGGTGCAAAAGATACACTTCTTTAGGTTCACAGAAATTTGTAGTTGCTAACACCTTTCAAACATTAGGTGCAGCATGGCCACGTGATTTTTGAGGAGAATATACACCATCCAATCATGAAAGTATGTGTTACACAGTAATTTGTCACCGTTTCTCACCGTCCCTGTTACCCCTCTCCTGCACCTTGGAGGATTCATTCCGGGACTTGTGAGAAGTGACAAGACTTGAAACCACTTGCATCATTCCCCTATGAATATGAGCTTCACATGCCCTGAAGACATCTCCTGCAGCTTGCCCATACAAATAGCCCTTTTTACATTAGCGCGGGGCCACTGTGTTCTTCCAGCGCCAATGGGGAAAATCCTCTAAAAGGGGCACGCTATTAGCGCTCTATCCCAGATTCGCAATCGTGCCAACCTATTTGGGAAAAGTTTTTAACCAATCAACCTCCGAAATTTCTCTCCAACTCATTCACCAACTGAATCTATGTTAAGTGAGGATGGTTTGGCTTCGAATCTCCTTGAATGGGAAGTAGTTTTCCACCCTTCCATGGAAGTTTCCAATTGATGAAGCCAAATCCATGATTGTTTTGACTGATCTTATCTTTTCCTCTTTCATCTATAAAAGCTTGTCTCCATGCCTTAAGAAAGCTGGTGGTAGTGGTAATAATACTGGTGTTGAAAGGAAGATATCAAGAGATTAGAGTTGCAAGAGCCTTCTTTGTGTCCATAAGGCTTAACCTAAGTAAGGAGATCTTGTCACTAAAGAGAGAGAGGCTTGTCCCTCATCCCTTCAAGCTTTGCAAGACTTGTGTAGCTGAGCACCCAGCCAAAGGAGGACTTGACGTCAGGGCGCTGGTTGTATTCTCCTTTGTTGATTATTAATAATA